>ML786585.1:156693-176920 GCA_009831015.1 Picea engelmannii | reverse complement strand
ATCCTTCCATCTTTTAGCAACAACTTAACCCTTCCACGTCCCAAGATTTTTGCTGTCGAGTCATCTCCTAGGAATACATCACCACCATCATATTTTTCATATTCAGAGAACCACTCCCTGTGAGGAGTCATATGGTATGACGCTCCTGAGCCGATCAACCATACATCATGGTCTGCATGTGTACTTGTAGATGCTAGGTAAACATCACATCCTTCTTTAGTGGAGGCTTTCACCTCTGTGGAAGAGGTACTATTAGATCCCTTTGGTTTTTCAACCTTCTTAGACTTGCAATTTTTCTTATAATGCCCTGTTTTACCACACTTCCAACATTTCCTCAAATATTTTCCTGGAGACTTAGATCTACCTGTAGATTTAGATCTCCACCCCGAAGGCTTACCAGGGTTCCTATCTTGGGTACACCCTCTTACAAATAAAGCATCTATGCTGTGACCATCCATGCTTTTTCGCCTCATCTCTTCAGATAACAAGGATGAAACTACATCCTCATACTTCAATGTAGATTGAGTGGTACTACCTATTGCTACAACTAGATTATCCCAAGAGTCTGGCAAAGAACATAACAAAGTAATACACTTATCTTCTTCTGCAATCGTAATATTAACAGAGCCAAGTTGACTTACCAGAGTATTAAAGGCATTTAGATGTTCTGTCACAGAATCTCCATCTTCCATCCTAAGATGATACAACTTATTTTAAAGAAACAACTTGTTTACCGGGGACTTTGATTGATACAAATTCCCCAAATTATCCCATATTTCCTTGGTTGTAGATTCTCCTGAGACATTCAACAACACTGAATCTGCCAGGCAGATTCGAATAGTACTCCTTGCTCTTCTATCCAACTTCTCCCAATCTTCCTTCGACATACCAATAGGTGGTGTACTGGTAGTTTGTGTACTGGTAGGTTGTGTACCAGTAGCCCGTGTGCTAGTAGACGGTGTACTAGTAGGCTATGTACTAGGATCCACAACTATCCATTGTTCTTTGACTACAAGAAGGTCCTCCATTTTTAGCTTCCATAGCTCAAAGTTTTTACTGTTGAACTTCTCTATCTTGATTCTAGAAGAACTCGCCATTCCTCTTTCTGCACTCAAATCACCACTACAAAATCTCCCACTAAACCCAATTTTATCACAGACCCAAGATAAACTTGATCTATCAAGACCGAGCCAAACCCTCAACAACAAAGGCGTTCCGCTGAAGCCAAAAACGAGCTCTGATACCACATGTAAGTTTTAAACCTGTGAAGTAAAGCAATGCATATAGATTATTAAGCAAAATCAAATTTAATCAATGGATCATTCACATAGTAAATAGAGATTTATACCGGAAACCCTCAACTGGGAAAACCTTTCTTATATTCATTATATCAAATTTCACCATTCACCATACAATATGTATAATGTTTTTAGGTATTCCGTAGATACCAAAACCCTAATCCCTTAATATGGGATTGATTTACAAAACCGCTAAAAATAGCAAAAACCACCCAAAAAAACATTTCGGGGCGCTGCCCTGAACCCTGTCGGCCCCGAGTTACTGCCCGTTGCCCAATGTTGCATGTAACCAGGGGGGGCATCCCTGCCCCCCTCTGGGACCCCCCTAGGAAAGCGCCTGACGCACATGAGACAAAACAAGGCACTAGTACGAGGGATCGTCACATGCATTTTTCATATCTGACGCACCCACACACACACATGCAAAGAATATAACACATACCCAACAATTCTCTTTTCCCTTATTGTAAATGATTTCATAATCACAACCTAACATTTTTATTAACCACTTCTACTTCCAAGGGGATGAAATCCTTTGTTCCAAAAAATACTTGAGGCTACAATGATAAATTTTAATTTGGAAGCATTTCCCTAGCAATTAAGGATGCGAGAGTTCCATGGCATGCAAAATATCCAACATTTCCTTTTCATAGGTGGATTTTTCCAAGTGTCTCTCAAAAATTTGTTTAGTAGTGAAGGCCAATGGTATGCATTCTTGTATAAAAACTGCCGCAATGCCTTTCCAAGAGGCGTCACAATCCAAAAAAAAAGTCTTTGTGAAGTTAGATAGTGCCAAAAATGGAGTGGTACACACAACATCTTTCAAAATGTTGGAAAGATTGATCAGTGCCCTCATTCCAATTGAAATCATTTTTCTTAAGGAAGGTAGTGAGTGGGGATGCAATTTTTCCATAATTTTGGACAAACTTTCTATAATATCTAGTCCAAACAAGGAAACCTCACAAAGTTTTAAGAGTTTTAGGGTAGATCCAATCCTTCATAGCTTCGAGTTTCTTAGGATCCACATGGACATCATCCTTACCAACAATATGGCTCAGGTATTTGACTTTAGAGGCACCAAATGTACATTTAGATTGTTTGAGAAATATTTGATGTTGAGAAAGTAAGTGTAATACTTGATCCACGTGGGCAAGGTGGGCTTGCCAAGTTTTACTATAAATGAGAATATGGAAGACCAATACAAAATGACAGATGAAGGGGAAGAAGACATGATTCATGAGGCTTTGGAAAGCAAAGGGTGAATTACATAGGCCAAAGTGCATGACCAAGAACTTGTAATGGCCTTCATGAGTATGAAAGGGAGTCTTGAGAATGCTGACCTCCTTCATAGGGATCCAACAATTCATCCAAAAGCAAGGATGATTTTAAGGATGGAAATTTATTTTAAAATGTAGAAACCTTAGCGAATCTTACTAATCCTTCATATGCCAACTATAAATGTTTGGCTATATTTTTGTAAAAATATTCAAATTTCTAAGGATTTTATATAGTTTTTATAAAATTTTGGCGATTTCTAAGTTAAAATAATTTTACCCTATAGAATTTGGGCGAATCTTTTTTAAAATAGCGAATCTCATTTTTGGAAAAACCATGGAAAATTAGCCCATGAGCGAAATTTAGCCCCTAAAATCATCTATGTCCAAAAGGTCATCAATGAAGGGAATGGGAAATTTTTCTTTGATGGTAATTTTGTTGAGGGCTCGAAAATTAGCGCACATGCACCAAGTACCTTCTTTCTTAACTACCATAGCCTCTGGAGAGGAATAAGGTCTTTTATTATGGAGGATGGCATCCACAACTAACAATTCTTGAACATTTTTCTCATTTTATTTTTTTTGAGAAAATGGGTGATGATAAGGGCGAACAATGGGAGGAAGTCTACCGGGACAAGGGGAATGAAATGATAATGGGGGACATCAGAGGGTGGAATTCCTTGGGGGTTGTAAAAAAAAGGTTGGTGTTTGGAGAGGATAAGTAATGCAGTAGCATCATCATCAAAGAACAAGTGGAGGACAACTCAACGCCCTAGCACGCATTTTGAAGTCATTTTTGTATATTAAAAGTGGCATGTCATGAAATATCTTGAAAATATTGTAATTAAAGAACAACTTAAATGTTTAGGAGCTAAACCATCACATGAGATCGATGGGGAGTGTATTTTCCTTTAATGTAGTAGCTGGCAGTACATATCTGAAGCATTCACTCTTATCTATCTGTACCGATCATTTATTGTAATAAATCCTTAGTAGTTGAAAGATTTTAATTTGATAGGATAGAACTGAGGTAGTCGGACGGAAAGATATCTATGAGCCTTTTTGTATAAATAAATGTATTGTTTCCCAAATGAGGTTGTTGAGAGTTGTTGTTGTTGTTGCAGTTTAGCTAAAAGTTGCAGAGAGTTGTTGTTAAGAGTTGCTTAGAGTTGTTGAAGATCATTGTATGAGCCCATGCACATATCATTTGAATGAATATAACATAGAAGCGTTGATCCACATGTTTGGTGTTGCTGTTACTGTGTCTATCTGAATGAATGAATGGTATCCTTTCTCTTTAATTTCATTTCTTTGTTATTACTTGTTCTTATGTTATGAAGGAAATTACATGGTTGAATGTATGAATATGTGAGATATTATATAAGTTTCAATTGTTTCTCTTCTATGAGCCTATGCAAGGAGTGCATAGTGTTCGCAAGGTGTGCATTGACAGAATTTATTTTGACTTATAATCTCAGAAGAGATAATGTGAAACCTTTGTTTGCAAGGAGTGCATAAGTGTCCACAAGGTGTGCATGGACATAGTTTGTTTTGAATCAGAAGTTCAAGAGGGACAGCTTGGAAGTGTGCGTAGATAGAAACACACTCATAGTCATATTGTTCAGGAGGAACATTGAGCCGTATAAGAACTGTTGCAAGGAGTGGAAAATCGCTCATCAAGAGTTAATTTGAAGGAAGACTATTGCAAGGTTTGCGCATGATCGATATTTGGCTAAGTATCAAAGAAGTCATTTTGATAATTTTAGAGTGTCGAGGAGGAACAAGTTCAGGAGAGATAACTTGGTGCTTTGTATGGAAGGTGTGAATATTTTCCGCAAGGAGTGCGTTGGCAAAGTATTTTGATTCATAAGATCAAGAGGAGTAACTTAAGAGTAATTGTAGAAAAGTGTAAAGAATTGTTGCAAGGTGTGCACAACCACCCACAAATAAGTTAAGTCATGGAGGAAAACCTATTGGAAGCCGTGCACATGGTCAATTTCAACTAAGTGTCGAAGAAAACACTCTGAGGAGTAAACAATTCAAAGAAAGAACAATCTCAAAAGAGGTAGTGGGTGAAAATTTTCTCAATAAGGAGGAACCTATTGAATATTTCATAAATTAATGAGCAAGATCTGTTAAGGAGGAAGTGAGATAGTTCCAGACTGTCAAATCTGGGAGAGTTTCACGGAGGTTAGCTGTGGAGTCCTATGACACTTCATAGTTCAGAGCTTTTAAAGTGTTTGAGGAGTGGGGATTGCTGAATTCCTCAAGCCGTGAAGAGATCCTAGCTGTTGGCTGCAAGGATGATACATGACAATGGATTAGAAAGTCCAAGAGGTAGATCTCCGGAAGATTTCCATGGAGAAAAAGTTGATTTTCGTGAAGTCGCAAATGCGAAGAGATCTGGACCATTGGATCGAGAGAGGACATGTCGCAGAGATCGACAAATTTCAGAGGAAGAGTCCTTTGCAAGAAAGGTGAAGGTAGAGTATCCAAAGACTCCCAAAGGCCAAAATAGTGGAGTAGATTGTGACCGTCGATCTGAGGGGGACACGTGTCGTTAGATTGCGGTATACAGAAGTGTGGAACTGGGAAAAAGGTAAGAATCTAAATCCTAGTTTTCGATTGTGTGGACACGTGGTGTCATCCCTGTCACTTCGGTGATAGAGTACTTTGGGGAGAAGGAGTGTTAATACGTTCAAAACTACCGAACGTTGAAGTCCCAAAGCAGATCACAGTTGTGGGCTATGGGAGATACGAGAACTGTATATCTGTCCAGGTGAGTTCGTGGTTCAGGGCTCGGGGAAACATGTTATAGCTATTTCCAAAACAACTAAAGGTCGATGTCCAAAGTGCCTTTCAGGGTCTAGCCCTGGGTCATAGCTCAAGGTCGCATGTGGAGAGGGGATAGCAGAAGGAGGTAGTGCCCACAAATTCAAAGTTTAAAGAGCGCTGAGAAAATGTCCTGTGGGTTCAATACGACCTAAACCTAAGGTGATAAGAGGGCCTATGTTAAACCGAATTTGGGGCTAGCAAGATCCCGAGGAGATAGATCGGCTCAACTATGTGAAGATCCTTGACCAGGAGGTCACACAACCCCTGGGAGAGAAGGGGGCCTGCATCAAGTGGTATTAGAGTAGAAATTTTCTTGCAAACAATAGACAAAGGTGAGAATGTGGAAGGAGAGGCAGTCTGATAACATACAATGGTATCATATACATCAAGTGGTAACTGTGTAAAGGATAAAAGTTCAACACAATTCCGCCTAGAAGACGTGCAGAGCCACTTATAGCAAATAAATTTGTGGAAAGGGAGATGAGAGAACTTTGCACAAGGTTGGATGCTATGGAGACAACACAAAGGAGATCACCTAATGCTGGAGACGTCAGTGATGCAGAGAACAAAGAAGTTGAAGTTGAAGAAGCTATAGTAGAAGATGATGTAGAATAATGCTTTCTTAAAGATGTTGTCAGGTTGAGAGCTAGAGCGAAGATAGACATCCCAATGTATGAGGAAAATTTAGATGCCAAAGAATTGTTGGATTGGATAAGATCAATGGACAAGTACTTCGATTATGAAGACGTCGATGAGGAGAAGCAGGTGAAACATGATGTCACCAAATTAAAAGGACATGTAGCGCTTGTTGGCAGAAGGCCGAAGTGGAAAGAAGGATGATCATGGGGAAAGAAAGCGTGTAGAGAGTGAAGCAGGGATGATTTTAGGGGCTAAATTTTGCTCATGGGCTAATTTTCCATGGTTTTTCCGAAAACGAGATTCGCTATTTTAAAAATGATTCGCCCAAATTCTATAGGATAAAATTATTTTACCTTAAAAATTGCCAAAATTTTATAAAAACTATATAAAATACTTAGAAATTTGAATATTTTTACAAAAATATCGCCAAACATTTATAGTTAACATATGAAGGATTAGTAAGATTCGTTAGGGTTTCTACATTTTAAAATAAATTTCCATCCTTAAAATCATCCCTGCAGTGAAGCAACAATTGGAAGGAAACACAACATGCGCGCATGCAAGAAAGCGTGCACAAGGAAAGCGACAACTGGAAGGAAGAAAAACACGCGTACATTAGAGGAAGACCTAACGTCAGTAGGGTTAGGTTTTTGGTAATGTATTGTAATGGCTGAAGAGCCAAAGATGTATAAATACCGATACTGAGGTATTATAAAGGGTTCACAGATTTTATAGTTGTTCCGACTTAGTTAGTAATCTGGTTTACATTTTGTTGTATGAACTATTTTGTAAGATGTTGAACTAGAGGAGACAAGAGAAGGTATATCTTGAGGATTAGATCACAGGCTGAGGAGCTTGGTGTGATCTAGTTCACCTCATATAAATCTTACCCATCTGAGGAGAGTTGTAAGTGCACGACATTGTAGATGCAAAACTATCATAATAAAAGAGCCAAGAGCCAAATATTTGTGGACGTAGCCCAGGAGGGGGTGAACCACGGTAATATCTATGTAATGTGATGAATGCATGCATATATTTATCCTCTTTTCAATAGTTATTTGTTGTTCTTAATGAATGAAAGAGTTATTACATTGCGTGTGAAATATGATTGTGCTATTAAGAGAAAAAGGTGTTGAAGTTACTGCATAGTCGTGAATAACAATATGTTACATTTGCCAATTCTAATAATGGTTCAATGGTCGAGTTCTCATATCTCATACTCAATCCTAGGCTATAAACACCCGAGTCTTGTATCCACCCATTAAAGCGATCTCAGGTGAGACTGCGCAGTGCATTCTGTGTGCTGTGTTGCCTTCTGGTTTACCAGGAGGGCCGATAGTTTTAGAGGCTTTGTTGGAAACCTAAAAGACATGAACCCTGGGTAAATAAATCAGACATTATAAAGGAGAAGAAATAACCAAAAAATGGTTCCACTGCTGGGCGAGGGAGCCAATAGTCTATTCACGAAGAGAGAATAGATAGAGAGCAACAGAGGCTAAAGAACACAAAGAGATTTCACGGAGACCACAAAGATCGTTTGAATCCAACAAACATTTGAAATTCACCGCCATGGCACCGCATAAGAAAGAAAAAGTGAGCCAGACCACCAGGAAATCCAAAGTTCAGACGAGGTCACAAGGACAGGCGAAAGAAGGTGAATAAAAACCATCGGATATCGTCAATGTCGACGAAATCCCATATCCATACAAAACAATGGTAAACCCTACACCTATCCTGGAAGAAGTCCAACAATCAACACCAGAGGGCACGAGTGACGCAGACGCGCCGCACCCTCTGCCTCGGCAAAGGCCTCTGCGCTCACCTCCCGGTCTTAAGGATTGTTCTAATTTTAACCTTGAGCTGGAGTGGCTCCTTCGATTCTCCACTGGAATCTCCTTTAAAATTGACCCACAGGTCTTTTCTGCTCATCGTAGCCTCTAGGTCTGATCACTATTCTCTTCACGATAGAAGAATAGAAAATCGAGTTTCAGGGTTTCGAAATCCTGATGTCAGAACCTTTTTTTTCCCGATTTCCCGATCTCCGCTATCCTGATACGCTCTAAATTCAGTTAGCCCTCTGGGCTAGGCTCGTGGTCCACATGAACTCCTTTCATATGACCTCATTTCATATGATCGCGGTCCTACCACCTTTCGGGATTTCGGGGTTTCAAATGCCGAAATGTAATTGTCTTCGAGACTCTCAATCTCTCGAATCCCGATTTCCCGATGTGACTTTTCTTTCGGGACTTTCCCCAAAAGTCGATATTGTTGCCACGCGTCCTCAAAGATGGACGACCCTCGTCTGCTTCGGGGTTTTTCGCCATAGAAATTCCCGATTTCCCGTTATGACGAGATGACATCAGTTGGGCCCCATAACGGAGTTTTTCCTTCTCATCGCGATTCCGAACTTTGCAATTCCGAAATGCAAGTGTTTCCTGTCTTCAGGATCCGCGAAACGTCGAACCCTGTCTTCTTCGGATTTTCGACATGCATCCCAAATGGGTGGACGGTTCAGATCAAACCTCGGACTTCGCCAAATGCAAAGCCAAAACACTCACTTATGTGAGTCCCGATGACCGAATCTCTGATTTGGATGATCACACGACATGTGTCCTTCCTGGGATCCACGACTGTGATCCTGTCGCTATTTTGCGACTCAAAGGGTCTCGAACTCTTGGTCTCTAAACTTTCGATATGCGGATGGTTCTCGATCCCTGCCACATGTCCCAACAAATGGATGGTTCTGGTTTGTATCGGGGTTTTCACTATGGATTTACTTGATCTCTTGTCCATGGGATTTCCGATATCCCGAACCCCGACACCTCGATATCCCGACACCCTCTCAGGACTCTCGCTCGGCTTGAGAGGGTTTAAACCATGTGCTACTCCTGTTAGATCGGACGACTGAGGGGTAACTGGGTGAGGATCTAATAGCTCACGATCTCCTGAGCTTGAACTCCAGATGCAGCCGTGACCTCCTCGCTTCTTTGTCAGATCGGACGGCTGGCGGGATTTCACTAATCCTCTACACAAGATTCTGACTGTCTGTTTCTTCCCCCTTACGATTCCTTCTCAGACTTATCCACCCGTGCCACAAATTTTTGATGCCTTCTAATCACTCAAAGGAACCAACTTCTTGAACAACCTTCAATAGTTCCAAAGGCTTTATCCTTCCTGAGCTCTCTCACAACTTCGAGCCTTAAAGAAGACCCTTGCACACACTCCTTGCGGAAACCTTCAAACACTTAAAGTGTTGAACTCTCTTCAACCTTGCACACACTCTGCAACAATGGTCTCTCAATACCTTGCTCAGGTTTGAGACTTTGCGTTTTTCCTCAGCCTGCACCCCCTTGCATGGCTCCTGTGCTTGTCTGCACCTCTGTGTGAATATGAGAACAAATGCTATCTCTCCTGAGATTTCAGAGACGAATCTCTGAACCCTTTGTCAACGCACTCCTTGCGGACAATTCAACTGCACTCCTTGTAGGAATTCTTTCTCAGACAGAGAAACAATTGAAACTCATTTCACTTCCCTTTCCTCTCAGATTTAAAACATTCAACAAGAAATCATTCACACATAGCATAAAAGAAATTGCATGGCAGAAAGAGTAAAACATTCATGAGCATAACATTCTAAAATGCATACACAGATAATACATGAACACCATGAGTCTGAATCATAGCTTCTTTGTATTAATTCAGAACTTCTGTACATGGGGTCTGCTACACAACTCACTGCTTCTCTTCTATGCTCTCCTATGATGCTTTCTCCTTCTATGTTACAATTAGACAATGAGGGTGTCTATATCCGTTTTCCCTCCACTCCTAAAACAATCTAATCTACACATTCAATTCTACCTACTTGCATTAACTACTATAAATGCCTTCTACCTACTAAGGACGAGAGCAAATTGCTCAAGGTCCATTTACATTATGCAAGTGCGCTTCTTCTTAATGACTTCATTTAAGATTGCGCAACAACTTCAAGGTGATTTCAAAATTTGTGCTGGGCGCTTTTCCAGCTGTCCGTTGTCTCCGCGCTGGCTCGCTTGATGTTGGTGATGCTCCTACATCAACGCGTCAAGAGATACCAGCATAAGTACAGGAGCCACAGAACCAGGGAGAAATCCCTAAAGGAGATACAACTAGAGCATACAGAGGCAGCTCCAAAAGTCAATGGCACAACGCCAAATCTGACAACAACAATGGAGCTAGATGAGTCTTAAATGACCATCTCAGACCACCCAACAGGGGATATAGTTGAATATGTCTTGGCTTGGCCAGAATGGTATAGAGAGGAGAAAACATAAGATGGTGGAATTTTGAGCTAGCAACCACAACATATGAAAGACAATATACAGATACCAAGGTCACCTCGCAAGAAACTTGCAGCAGAAATTGTTCTACCGCACATACCAGAGGGGGTACAGGAAGGATTAGAGCTACTGGGTCATATCAGGAAGCTCAAATACTCTGACCACGATGTAGCAGATGAAGAAAAGTTCCCGGAACTTGCGAAGAGGGTCTTTCTACAGACCACAACCACAAATCGGGTTGGAGAACCGATTGATCAGCCATACCAGTGGAAAAATGGGCTAGAGAAAATGATAATTTTAGGTCTATTGGACCTACCACATTTTGGCAGAGGCTAGTACGCAACAACGTGCGTAAAAAATATGCTATAAGTCACACATGGAGGAGATATATGGTTGGACAAGCCCATCCCCAAATCCGTTGAGCTTATTGCGAACATAATAGGGTTACCAATTCGGGGAATGGATCCCGTGCTGTTTATGGATGATAAAACCAAGGAGAAAGCACTAGCAGAAGAGACGAACAAGAAGTATGACACCGATAGGGGGAAAAAAGGGATCATCATCAAGAGGATCAATGATGCATCCACACAATTGGGTGCAAAATTATTAGCCTGCAAGCTTCTAAGAAAATGCCGCAGGGAGGAAGTCCCAACTGTAGTTGTTGTAGTTGCAACCCAGTTTGCAGAAGGCACCTCAATGAGCTGGGTGCCGTACCTATTGAACTTGTTCCTAGATGACCGCAAGGATGCATAAGATCTAGGAACATAGTTTCACTACTCATGGTTGATCACACTCATATCCTTTATGGTCTGGAGGGAACCAAGGTACGTAATGTTTTGCACCAGACCCAAACCAAACCAGGGAAAGAGGTATTCATTGCTAAAGGTGACGACAAGGGCTAGTCACAAGAGGATGAAAAAATCCATCTTCGAAGGATACCTATGTGACCTACAGGAAGCCATCTCCAAGATGTGGAGAATCACACCAGAAGCTGTCGCGCGATATGAAGACATCGCCACTTTCTAGGCCACACGACACATAATGTGGATATAGGCAAGGAAGGATCTGGATAAAAAGTGGCTACAGATGTGCTACTACATCACGGAGGGTGATATTGACATGGTCATCAGGGAATGGGCTGATCAATGGAGGATCCCAACCATTACCCAGGAAGTGTCGGAAAGAACAACAAAAGAAGAGGCAGAGTAGGGATAAATGCAACCTCCGAAAATCCAAGTGCCCAAGAGACCAAGAACATTCCAAGTCAAGATAACATAGACAAACAAAGGGCCAAAGAAGATAGGGACCCAGAAGGGGAACAAGGAGAGTACACAACCGACCAAGGGACAACAGAAACAGGCTGAGGGAGCATAGGAGACCACCCCAAATCCTGACACACGGGAACCTAGGGGAAATAAGAGACCATCCATGCACATAGGATGTGCGCACAAGAAATCAAAGGAAGAATGAACACCGCTAGAGTATAAAATCACAGATGATGACGTGGAGATGATAGCCTGAATGGTCCAAGATTGTCTAGTCGAGGACCTCGACCATGTTGCACGCCACAGGAATAAGATCCAAGAGGAGTTGGAATACATGAGATAACTCATCAAGTAGATCGGGGAAGGGATGACATCAAGAAGCAGGGGAATCAAACCATCAACACTGCATATAGAAGGAAGAGTGAAAGAAGAAGAACAAGAGTCAGTCCAGGAAATACTGTAGTCACATGTAACATTCCACGTGAACCCTAGTATGTTATGCATGGAAAAAATTGTGGGGCATACACCCTTGAAGGAATTAAGCCAAATGCAACTTGTGTTGACAAGGATACCATCAGGAGCACTACACAAGTTGCAAGTGAGCATAAACCATGAGGTACAGTCTTGCACATGCAGAGACTTAACCAAATTGAAGCAAGAAACAAAGAAGCAGGACGTGCTGGAAATAGTATATGAGAAGGCGAAATATGAGACCTAGGAGGAAAGGGGGCGCATAAAAGGATTGGAGCAGAAAGTGGCAAAAACTTATGAGAAGATTCCATAGGATGCACAGAGTGAGGTAATCACAACAGCTGAAAAGCTTGATTGGATTGCGCAGGCAATTGATCAACACCAGAAGGAGATCAAGAATCTATGAGAAAAACTCACACCAACTACTCGACCAACAGTGAAGGAGCAAAGGAAGTAGGAAGCAACAACGCAGCTATAGGAGATATAGCAGTAGGTTAACACAACAACTGACTTGTTTGATAAAGCAACACAACTTTGGATCAGGTTGGAGGAAAATCAATAGGTCCAACAGTGGGACATGGAAGAAGGAAGGATCAACACCACAATCCAAGAGAAAAAGAAGAAGAAAAAGACAATACCAATCATAGAACGCATCAAAGGGACGCGGGACATGAAGAGATTGCAGGCAAAGCTAATCATTGTGCAAACCCAAAAACCAGAGCAACAGGCTCAAATGGAACCATTGCAAGAGTGGGTAGCAGATGTCCCGACACAAGTAGAGGAAGCCAATAAAAAGATAGCACAAACCCAGGCATAATGCATATAATTGGTTAGTGATGAAGTCGCAGCTCGGGTAGTGGACACAATCAAGGAGAAGACTGTGCAGGCGCATACAGAATAGTTCCATAGCTCAAGGAATAGTTCCATATGATCACCAAGGAGATCGAGGAAGATCAGAAGGATTAGGTGGCTCAGGACGAGTCACATGTCATTGTTGGGGGCTTGTTGGCAGCAGCCGAAGTGGAAATAAGGATGATCGTGGGGAAATAAAGCATGCAGAGAGTGAAGCAACAATTGGAAGGAAACACAACATGCACACATGCAAGAAAGCCTGCACAAGGAAACCAACAGCTAGAAGGAAGAACAATACACACACATGAGAGGAAGATCTAACATCAATAGGGTTAGGGTTTTGGTAATGTATTGTAATGGATGAAGAGCCAAAGATGTATAAATACCGATACTAAGGTATTATAGAGGGTTCACGAATTTTGTAGTTGTTCTGACTTAGTTAGTAATCAGGTTTACATTTTTTTGTGTGAACTATTTTGTAATATGTTGAGATATAGGAGACGAGAGAAGGTAGATCTTGAGGATTATATCAAAGGCTGAGGATCTTGGTGCGATCTAGTTCACCTCATATAGATATTACCCATCTGAGGAGAGTTGTAAGCGCACAACACTGTAGATGCAAAACTATCATAATAAAAGATCCAAGAGCCAAATATTTGTGGACGTACCCTAGGAGGGGGTGAACAACGGTAATATCTATGTAATTTGATGAATTAATGCATATATTTATCCTCTTTTTAGTAGTTATTTGTTGTGATTAATGAATGAATGAGTTATTACATTTCCTATGAAATATTATTGCGCTATTAAGAGAACAAGTTGTTGAAGTTACTGCATAGTCGTGAATAACAATATGTTGCATTTTCCAGTTCTAATAATGGTTCAATGGTCAAGTTCTCATATCTCATACTCAATCCTAGGCTGTAAACACCTGACTCTTGAAGCCACCCATTAAATATATCTTGGGTGAGACTTTGCAGTGCATTTTGTGTGTTGTGTTGCCTTCTGGTTTACCAGGAGGGACGATAGTTTTGGAGGCTTTGTTGGAAACTCGAAAGACATGAAACCCGGGTCAATAAGTCAGACAATATAAAGGAGAAGAGATAACCAACAACGATGTGGTGGGATGAAATATAGGCTGAAAGAAGATGCAAAGGCAAACAAAAGATTAAGAACTGGGACAGAATGGTAACCAAGTTGAAGGCTAAATTCATACCCAAGGATTATCAGATAAATCTGTTCAGGAAGTTTTAGAACCTGAGATAGAAGGGAATCACAGTGAAAGAGTACACAAAGGAGTTTTACAAGCTGAACATTAGAGATGGACAAAGAGAAAAATATGATGAAAAGGTTGCTAGCTATATAAATGGCATGAGATATAAAATCCAGGATGAAATCAACATGATGACAGTGAGGACAATGGAGGATGCTTATCATATTGCATTGAAGGCAGAGGAGAAGTTGGCTAGAAAATAGAGCCAAAGAAGCATAGGAAGAATTCTAAACATAGGTAAGGTAATTGTTAATGACAAGGCACAGAAGCCCAAAGTTGAGATTGAAAAACCACATAGTCACTCAGAAAGGGGAGGAAGTTCTCGAGGGAGACAGTATGGTGGAAGGGATGCTTTTCCTCGAGGAAGAGGAAGAGGCAGAGGAGAAGAAGTGAAGTTTATTCCTTTGGAAATACATGAAACATGTCTTGGGAATGCCCCTAGAGAAATAAATAAGGAGGAGGTGAAGCTCACATTTCGGAAGCGCATAAGAGGAATGTTGAAGCAGAAGGTGTAGAAGATGGAAAATCTCTGATGATGAAGAAGGTTATCTTGAAGCCAGAGCTAGAGGTTGAAAAACCAGTGCAGAGGAACAATTTGTTCATAACTGCTTGCAAGACTAAAGATAAAGTATGTAAGGTGATAATTGATAGTGGGAGAACTGATAACTTAGTATCCCTTAAGATGGTGTAGAGATTGGAGTTGGAGACAACTGCACATCCGAGTCCGTATAGAGTCTCATTGTTGCAGAAAGGACACCAGGTAATGGTAACTAAACAATGCCTAGTTGAATTTAATATAAGAGGTTATAGAGATAATATTTTGTGTGATGTGATTCCCATGGATGTATGTCATGTTTTGTTGGGGAGACCATGGTAGTTTGACAGAAATTCCATTCATGATGGGAGAAAAAATACTTATACTTTAGAGAAAAATGGTAGGACACACATGTTACTTCTAATTGAGGAAAATAAAGTAAAGGAAGAAGCCAACAAAATCATAATTCTCATGAGTGGGAAGGAAATCCTGAGTGAAGTCAAGAAGTAAAATGAGATGCAGTTTGTTGTGTTGAGGAAACCTAGAGTTTTTCTTACAAGTAATTCTGTGGATGATCTACGTGAAGAAATTCAAGAGCTGTTGGAGAATTTTTCCGACATAGTAGTGGATGAGTTACCTATATCATTACCACCCATCAGGAGTATCAACCATCACATTGATCTAATACCATGAGTGAGTTTGTTGAACAAATCAACGTACAGTTAGCACCTCAAGAGAATGAGGAGGTACAGAGACAAGTCCAAGATTTGATGGACAAGGGTTTGGTCAGAGAAATATTGAGTCCATGCATAGTACCAACTGTGATAAGTCCGAAAAATGATGGAGGATGGAGAATGTGTACAGACTCAAGAGCCATAAGCAAGATCACCATCAGGTACAGATTTCCTTTGCCAAGGATGGATGACTTAATAGATTGTTTGAGTAGAGTAAATTATTTTTCAAAGATAGATCTGAAGAGTGGATATCACCAGATAAGAATAAGAGAAGGTGATGAGTGGAAAACAACCTTCAAAATGAACGAAGCGTTGTATGAGTGGCTTGTTATGCCATTTGGCTTGACAAATGCCCCAAGTACTTTTATGAGGTTGATGAATGAGGTATTGAAAGATTTCATTGGTAATTTTGTGATTGTATATCTGGATGATATATTATTCTTCAGTAAAACTGAAGAATATCATTTGAGGCATTTAACATTAGTGATGATGAGATTGCAGCGAGAGAAGTTGCTGATAAATCTGAAGAAATTCTCTTTTATGAAAACATAACTCATTTACTTGGGTTTTGTAATCTCTTCAAATGAATTGAATATGGATCCAGAGAAGGTGAGAGAAATCATAGAATGGTCATCGCCAAGAAGAATATTTGAGGTGAGAAGCTTCCATGGGTTAACAAGTTTTTATAGGAAGTTAATTAGAAGTTTCCAGGGATGCAATAAGCATGGATTTTGTGTTGGGATTCCCAAGAACACAAAGAGGAAGTGATTCCATATTTTTGGTAGTTGATAGATTATCAAATATGGCACACTTTATCCCATGCCAGAAAACTAATGATGCAACACACATTGCAAATTTTTTTTTCAAGGAAGTTGTGAGACTTCATGGATTGCCTAAGAGTATTGTCTCAATTAGGGACATTAAATTTGTTGGTCATTTTTGGAGAACATTTTTGAAGAAGTTGGGGACATAACTATCTTTTAGTTCAACATATCACCCTCAAATAGTTAGACAGACTAAGGTGGTAAATCAGAGTTTAGGAAATTTGTTGAGGAGTCTAGTCACTGAACATCATAGCCAGTGGGATTAAATTCAGTCACAAGTAGAGTTTGCATACAATGACTCACCAAATAGAAGTACATGAAAGATCCCATTTCAGATAGTATATGGGATGAATCCAAGAGGAGTATAAGAGTTGAGAGATTTGGAGTAGAATGAATTTAGAAGCGCTGGAGCAGAAGACTTCGTTGCAAAAATGTAGAAGCTACATAATAAGATCAAAGAGCAGTTGCAGAACAATAGTAGAGAGTACAAACATAGAGTTGATCAACATACGAAAAAACTTCAATTTGAAGTGGGAGATAAGTTCTATCATATATCAAGAAGGAAAGGTTCCCAAGGGGAACATATAACAAACTAAAGTTGAAGAAGATAGAACCATGCAAGATCCTAAGGAAATTTAATGAAAATGATTATGAGATAGAGCTTCCAGAAGATGTGGGTATATTGCCCATATTCAACATTTCAGACCTCTATCCTTACAGGGAAGATGACACCAGAGGATCAAAATATAGAAAGAGATCCAGTGGGAGAAGAAGATGCCTGTAGTAGAAAATCCGTAGATGGAGAAGATCATAAATCATAGAATTGGTAAGAAGACCAGGAGAAAGACTTATTTTGAGTATTTGGTAAAGTGGAAATGACACCCAATAGAAGATGCCAGTTGGGTAAATGAAGCAGATATTCAAAAACATGGAAATTTAGTGCAGGATCTCATGGATAGGAGTCCATGAATTTTTGTCCAGAGGAGTATGATGCAGGAGCATCGTCATCAAAGCACAAGTGGAGGATAACTCAGTGCCCTAGTGCACATTTTTAAGTGATTTTTGAATATTAAAAATGGCATGTCATGAAATATCTTAAAAAATATTGTAATTAAAGAACATCTTAAATGTTTAGGAGCTAAACCATCACATGAGATCAATGGGGAGTGTATTTTCCTTTAATGTAGTAGATGGCAGTACATATCTGAAGAATTCACTCTTATCTATCTATACCGATCATTTATTGTAATAAATCCTTAGTAGTCAAAAGATTTTAATTTGATAGGATAACACTCATGTAGTCGGAGGGAAAGAGCTCTATGAGATTTTTTGTATAAATAAATGTATTGCTTCCCAAATGAGGTGGCTGAGAGTTGTTGCTGTTGTTGCAATTTAGCTGAAAGTTGCAGAGAGTTGTTGTTAAGAGCTGTTGAAGAGCATTGTATGAGCCCATGCGCATATAATTTGAATGAATATAACAGAGAAGCATTGATCCACATGTTTGGTGTTATTGTTACTGTGTCTATCTGAATGAATGAATGGTAGGATTTATGTTTAATTGCATTTCTCTGTTATTACTTGTTCTTATGTTATGAAGGCAATTACATGGTTGAATGTATGAATCTGTGAGATATTAGATAAGTTTCAATTTTTTCTCTTCTATGATCCTGTGCAAGGAGGGCATAGTGTCTGCAAGGTGTGCATTGACAGAGTCTATTTCGACTCAGAAGCTCAGAAGAGATAACATGAAACTTTTGTTTGCAAGGAGTGCATAAGTGTCCGCAAGGTGTTCGTGGACAAAGTCTTTTTTAACTCAGAAGTTCAATAGGGATAGCTTGGAAGTGTGCATAGACGGAAATGCACTCAGAGTCATATTGTTCAGGAGGAACAATTGAGCCATATAAGAACTGTTGTAGGGAGTGCACAGTCACTCATCAAGAGTTAAGTTGAAGGAAGCATGTTGTAAGGTGTGTGCATGATCGATATTTGGCTAAGTATCGAAGAAGTCATTATGAGAAGTTCAGAGTGTCAAGGAGGAACAAGTTCAAGAGATATAACTTGGAGCTTTGTATGCAAGGTGTGCATATTTTCCACAAGGAGTGCGTTGACAGAGTCTTTTGATTCAGAAGATTAGGAGGAGAAACTTAAGAGTATTTGTAGAAAAGTGTAAAGGAGGAGTTAGTAGTTCAAAGGAAGAACAAGCTCAAAAGAGGTAGTGGGTGAAAATTCTTCAATAAGGAGGAAACCATTGAAGATTTCATAAATTAACGAGAAAGATTCATGAAGGAGGAAGCAAGATCGTTCCAGACCGTTAGATATGGTAGAGTTGCATGGAGGTTAGCCATGGAGTCCTACGACACTTCGTGGTTCAGAGGTTTTTAAGTGTTTGAGGAGTGGGGATTGCCAAAGTCCTCAAGTCGCAAAGATATCCTGGTTGTTGGTTGCAAGGAGGATACGTGGCAACGAATTAGAAAGTCTGAGAGGTAGAGCTCCGAAATATTTGCATGGAGCAAAAGTCGATTTTCGGGAAGTCGCGAAGGCGAAGAGATCTGGACCATCGGATCCAAAGAGGACATGTGGCAGAGATCCCCAAGTTTATGAGGAAGAGTCCTTCAGAGGAAAGACGAAGGCAGAGTATCCAAAGACTCCCGAAGGCTGAACTAGCAGAGTAGATTGTGACTGTCGATCTAAGGGGCACACACATCATCAGATTACGGGATCTAGAAGTGTGCATCGGGTAAAAAGGTAAGAAGCTAAATCCTAGCTATTGATTGTGTGGACACGTGGTGTCATCCCTTCACTTTGGTGATATAGTACTTTGGGGAAAAGGAGTGTTAAGATGTTTGAAACTCCTGAACATCGAAGTCCTAAAGCGGATCCTAGCCATAGGTTGTGGGAGATACGAGAATCGTAGATCTGTCCAGGTGAGTTCATGGCTCGGGGCTTGGGGAAAAGTGTTGCAGCTGTTGCCAAAACAACCAAAGGCCGAAGTCCGAAACACCTTTCAGGGTTTAGCCCCGGGTCATAGCCCGAGGTCACATGTGGAGAGGGGTTAGAAAAAGGACCTAGCGCCCGCAAATTCAAAGTTTAAAGAGCATTGAGAAAAGGTCCCGCGGGTTCCATACGACCTACACCTAAGGTGATAAAAGGGCCTGTGTTAAACCGAATTGGGGGCTAACAGGGTTCCGAGGAGTTAATTCGTCTTAGCTTTGTGAAGATCCTTGACCATGGGTTCGCGCAACCCCTGTGAGAGAAGGGGGGCTTCATCAATAAGCTACATGTCAGGATGAATAGTGACATAGTTATCAACTTAACGAGAACTCTATAGAGTTCTCATTTTTTGGGGGTCAACAATTTTACCTTGTTTTTAAAAATGGTGCTACCGGTAGCACCGCGTCTCCCTTTTTAGGTGGTTTTTCGATATTTTAATTTTTTCGATCCAGAATGTTTCTACATTTTTTATTAAATGCTTATTTTTCAACTATTTCCATTTTTTCCATTTTTTTTTTATTCAACTGTGTTTTTAGTCATTTTTCCATGCTTCTTTCAGTCTTAAAAATATTTTTTACCGTTTACTTTTTTGAAGTTACGATTTTTCATATAATTGTGTCTTCTTAATTAATTTATTGTTCCATACTTTTAAAATATAGTGGAAAACAACGTTTTTAACAATTTGTTTACCTTTACTTCAATACATAGAAACAAATTGTAGTTAAATAACACTATTTTTTAATATTTAACAAAAACATATAATGCATTTTTTTTGATAAATTAAAAACTAAAAAGAACTAAGAAAAATAAAAGAATTGAAAATAAAAATAATAATTAAAAAACAAGTTTAGATAATAAAAAATATTAAAGAGAAACTTAAAAAACTAAAGAGGAAAAAAAACAACAAAAAAACAACAAAT
>ML786585.1:139280-154566 GCA_009831015.1 Picea engelmannii | reverse complement strand
TATTTTTCTTTTTCACCTTGCTTTTTAATTGAATTTAAAATATATTTTTTTAATGTGTTTTTTTGGTCATTTAAAAAAAAAAATTTATTTTCGAAGATTTTGTTCTTTCTATTTATTTATTTTTTAATGTAAATTAAAAATAAAAATAAATGTTGTAAATAAGTTTTCAAGTGACCATTTGGGGTCCAATTTTGGGTTGTTTATTTACGTAGGGTTTTGTTGTCAATATCACAATTTCAATTAGGTCGTAAATAGCTATGATTTCCACGTTTATGAAAAAACATTTTGTTTTACGTAGCATCAATTTTTTATTTAGGTGTTGATTTTAAGGTTTTTCTGAGAGCTCCTGTTTGAGTTTTGAAGGTCATGTTTGAAAAATGTTGTAATTTTGACCCCATTTAAAAACATAGTGCTACCAGTAGCACCACTTTTTTTATTTGGGGGTTGATTTTCATGTTTTTTACGCAAAAATATGGGTTTTAATGGCTAGAGTTCTCGTTTTGAGGTCATAGTTCTCGTTAAGTCAGTAACCATGTCCAGGGGAGAGGAGTCACAACCGCTTGAATGACATGAGACTGGGAAATAATGCCATAATGACCTTTTTTGATCATTTTTTCCATTTAGTGGGAACTGATGATATCGGGGGAACCAATCGTGATGCCTTGTAACTTTATTGATGTCCATTATGTTGGAAGCTCATGCATAATTATTTGAAGTCCATGGTGATGGGGACTAGCATGCATAACCATTCAACACCAAGAATAATGTCGGAACTGCCCATGTCAATAGAAAACATGTTGGATTTCAGATTGTAATCACTAATTTGTACATGCAAATTTTCTCAACGACCTCCACATTTCATGGAACCGCCATTAGTAATCATGATTTGAAAGTTGTTAATAACATGGATACAACAAAGGGTCTCTTAAAAAATACGAAGATGAATAAAATTATGGGTGCTACCACTGTCGATGATGATAATGACTTTCCAATGCTTGAAATAGCCAATTAACTTAGGGGTTTAGGGAGAGGAGAGGCTAGTGAGAGCATGCAGATAGATGAGAGGTTCTACCTCAGGTGGATGAAAGGGTGGGCTTGTATCAACTACCTAGGGAAGTGATTTTGGAGGGGAAACATCACCTTCATCTTTAGAATTTTCCTTTGAAATGGTCATAAAAAGCTTTTGCTCGAAAACATATTTTTCATCAAAGTTGTAGCAAAGACCCTTAAGTTGGTGTTCAACCATTTTTGCCCAGGTTAATTTATAAACCTTAAGAGGAAGGGAAAGAGGAGATGGATTGGTGGGACAGGAATGTGGAAAGAGGAAGTGACTACCTGTTGTACTTCCTTGGCTTTGTTAGTGGATTCAAGCTAGGTCTCAAAGTGAGCCATTAGTACATGATTCCAGATGTCATCCTTGAGGCCACTAATAAAGAATTCATGGAAGAAGGTGTCCAAAATTTCTTTAGTTTGGAAATCCAATTGATCAAACGAAGTGATAACAAAGTTACCAACTTAACGAGAAATGTGACCTGAAAACGAGAAATCTGGTGCAAAAAACCCATATTTTTGTGTCAAAAACACTAAAATCAACCCCCATTTCAAAAAATGGTGCTACCGGTAGAAACCCTTTTTTGTAGGGTGGTTAAAATTACAAATGAATTGAAACAATCACCTTAATCATTGTCTTCACAACAATACCATTGCATAAAATTGACCCTCAAATCGAAAAGTGATGCTACCGATAGCACCCATTTTTTGCACGATGGTTAAAATTGAGACTTAATTGAAACGGTTTCCCCGATCATTGTCTTGACAACAATACCATTGCATAAAATTGACTCTCAAATTGAAAAGTGATGCTACCATTAGCACCCTTCTTATTTTTGTAGTTAAATTTGTGGCTTAAATGAAATAATCACCCCGATGACTAGTACTGTCTCGATCAAAGAACTTCAAATTAGATTGTAAATAAAAGTGGTATTTTATTTATTTTTTAGATTTACATTAAAAATAAATAAATTGAAAAAAGAAACTCCACAGACATGTTTCTTTTTTTCTTTCAAGCAGAAAAACACAATTTTTTATTTAATTTTTTTTTGAAAGAAAAAAAAAAGTTTTTAGAAAAACACACAAATTTCTATTAAAAAACAGATTTGTTAATGAAAAACCCCCTTTTTAAATTGAAAATGGTCTTATTTAATGAAAATACACAGTTATTAAATGAAAAACACAATTTTATTTAATGAAAAAACAACCCATTTTTTTTTTATTAAAAAAAGTGTATTTTTTTTTAAAAGAGTTTAAAAAAAAATAAAAATACAACGTAAAACTTTAATAAAATATAACATTAAAAAATAAAATTAAAATTTTTAACATTAATAATGTATAAAATTAAAAACGGCCCTGAGGTGTAGGACAATCGGTGATGGAGTGTGTTGTTAAGGCACTCTGTGATGTTAAAGCCACCAGTTCGAAACCTGTGGTGACAAAAAATCCAGTCATGTTAAGGGTTGGTGTGGCTCAGGCTGGGTGCGATCCCCGGGTGATTTTGACGACTTAGATGCTCCTCAGTCGCGGTTTCTCAACCACAGGCTAGTCCCCCAGGTCACAGGCAAACTAGCAAACAAATATATATATTAAAAAATAAAACATTAATATAACATATAAAATAAAACATAGAAATAAAAAATTAAATAAAAAATATAACATATTACATTAAAACAAAATAACATATAACATTAAAACATTTAAAATATAATATAGCAAGGGACATATAACATTTAAAACACAATAAAACATTTAAAACATAATATAACAAGTTACATATAACATTAAAACATTTAAAACACAATATAGCAAACATAATATAGAAAGGGACATAAAACATTTAAAACACAATATAATATAATATGACAAGGTACATATAACATTAAAACATTTAAATCACAATATAAGAAGGGTGTTACAAATCTATTTGTCGCACTACCAAGTGTTACACTTAAGCATCGCTCTTTACCAAGTGTCGCAATTTCATCACCATGTGGGAGTGTTTTCCATAATCTTTGGACATGTTGGAAGGGAAACCTATCATTTGGAGGTCGAAATACTATCTTTCACCTTGATTTTTTGGCCCTTTTTGAGTTTCATCGCCCTCCTACCCATATGGAGAGGAGGATGAACCCTTATCATCACTCCTTTCCGATTTATAGGGGAGCGATATTGTCGCCTTGTGCTCAGTTCTGGAGGGCGATGAAGTGGTTTCAACCATTATACCTTATTTTGAGAGGTTTTTTCTGAGAGATTTCAATTGGTTAGGGGTTGGTTCAAGCTAGCCTCTATCCAAGGCATGGTCAATCTTGTCTGTTCATCTAAATCCTCATTTAATCCCATCCTCTCGAAATTATCCTATGGTTGTTATTCCTTAACTACTATATAATCAAAACCATTCTTGGGTGAAAAGAGGAAGAATAATTCTAGAGTATCATACTGTTGGTCTTGTGATGTTCAAAGGGATGGAAAGGAGAGTTGTTAGGATATGATCCTAACCCCTCTTCGTGGGTCATTAGTTAGTAGTATATGTTTTCTATGTAATAAAGGTCGATATTAGTTAATAAGGTGTAATAAATAAAGGATAATAAGTCAATGTAAAAAGACCTAATAGAAGCTTCTTCTTCTAGAAAGATCTTTCTCTAGAAGTTTTTGTAGAAGGTAGAATTGGTATAAATAAGAGTAGGAGGTATTGGATATTTTTGTCTTGGAGATTATTGTAATAGAGCTCTGCTCTGCTAGAGGTTTCCCCCTCGAAGAGACAAGTGAACATTGCTATCTTTAATAAAGGTGCTCTTTCTGGTATTAGTCAGGTTTTGCTCTAGATATATTCTTGTGGTTCTATTACTATTTGTTAAATATTTATGTTTCACATATTATATTACATATGGAATATTGTAAGTGGTATTAGAGCTCTTTCAGTGGCTGAAAATTGTGGGATATATTTTTTTTCAGGCTAAAGACGTATTCCAACGTCTTAAAGCTACAAAGATATGTTGTTCATAAATCTGTGGTCGGGGAAGTATACCCACAAGAATTACAAGTGGTACTTAAGAACACATTTTTGATCACCCTTGTAACCCATGTTGGTACCCCTTCAAGTGGTAGCGCATCAAACAACACTTGTATACATATCGACCTAGATATCTTGAAGCCCTTCGTAGTTAAACCGATCAATCACATAACTTCGATAATGTCACCGAGAACAACCCTCGGGAAGATACTCTCTAGTACCTAAGTAGTCGAGTAGTACAACTAAGGGTATGGTTTAGCCTCTTCAGTTGGTTCCATGAGATATTGGGACGTGTACTACTATTGGACCCCATACATATATCAGAGAGCTATAACACATGGAAAACCCTTGTTTGTAGAAACCTGACATACCCTAACCTTTGGGACGGAAACATACACAGAGCATACTAGATTTATTGTTGTGCAATTTTACCTACTGCATTCTGGTTGCGAAATTACTACACATTTTTTCTTGTTAACCCCTCTTCGTGGATAATTAGTTAGTTGGATATTTTTTCTATGTAATAAAGGATGATATTAGTTAATAAGGCTTGTTAAATAAAGGTTAATAATTCAATGTAAAAGGATCTATTAGAATATTCTTCTTCTAGAAAGATCTTTCTCTAGAAGTTTCCTTAGAAGGTAGAATTAATATAAATAAGAGTAGGAGGTATTGGATATTTTTGACTTGGATATTATTTTAATAGAGATATACTCTACTGGAGGTTACCCCTCTAAGAGGCAAGTGAACATTGATATATTTAATAAAGGTTCTCTTTTTGGTATTATTCAAGTTTTTTCTCTAGCTCTATTCTTGTTGTTTCATTACTTCTTGTTAAATATTTCTGTTTCGCATATTATATTACATATAGAATATTGCAGTATCTTGGAGGAGCTGCTGCAACATTGATATTAAGGTTATAAATGCTTCATTACTTATTTCATTCCATAGAAGAGTTGTTATATTCTTTGCAGTGAAAGTCTAGTCGAGGTGAATCGACTAACGGTCAAAGTTGAGGTGGATCGATAGTAGGTCGAAGTTGAGGTAGATCAACAACATCGACAGCCGGTCGAAGTCAAGGTAGATCGACAACATTGACATCGGGTCGAAGTCGAGGTGGATCGACAACAATTCGAAGGTCGAGGGAGTCGACCGAGTAAATTCGAATTCGAAGATATCGAGGATAAGTAAAATGACAAGAGGTCGAAGTGCGGGTGTGAGATGACCGAATCAAGACCGAATGGACGCTGTCTGGTAAACATGAACTAGATTCGATTGTAATAGAATCCCGAGATTTGTGAGATTTGTATCCAATGATATTCATGGATCTGAAACCATTTTTTGGGCACCAATATTTAGGGTTTTATCTGTTGTAAAGCCTATAAAGAGGCATTTTGTAAGGTCGTAAAGGTTGTTTTTGTTGTAAGGTAATCATAGAATGCATTTTTCCAGGTTAATGCATGCGTAAGTGTAGGTTGCTGGTCATGCATATCTAAGCCAAATTGGCTAGAGGGTTGTTCTTTCCTGTGCAAGAAGGTATGATGTCGATTGTGTATTAGGTGTGGACCAAGGTTAGACATGTAACCTTTTATTCTGAATGAATAAGACAACAAGAGCGAAGATCACTCAAAGGAATGTTGGTTTTCCCGGTCATGGGTTTCCAGGGTAAAATCTCATTGTACTGTGTGATTTCTTGAGTCATTTGCTTTCTTGATTAAATTCTTCTTCTCTTCTGCTAGGATTAGTGTGGAAGTTCCTTACATTTATTTACATGTGGTATTAGAGCTTAGGTCTTCTCTGACAAGTGAGTGATTAGAGCAGTGTAATGATCTGGTGAGTATATCAGATCTTGATCTGAAAATATTGAATATGAGAACTAAACCCTAGGTACAGTAAGAGTCGTAAGCCATAAATTGATTTAAATATCGTGGTAAAGAATGGCGAGCAATTCCAGAATAGAGATAGAAAGATTCAATGGCTAGAATTTTGAGCTTTGGAAGCTTAAAAATGGAAGATCTTCTTGTAGATCGAGAACAATGGACAATGGTCTATCCAAGTACCCAACCGACAAGAATATCGACGGAAGAGTGGGATAAACTTGAAAGAAGAGTAAGAAGTACGATTCGACTTTGTCTTGTAGATTCAGTGTTGATGAGTGTCTTAGGTGAATATTCATCCTAGAAATTGTGGGACAATATGGGAAGCTTATACTAGCTGAAATCTATGGTAAATAAGTTGTTTCTCAAAAAGAAACTGTATCTTCTGAGGATGAATTATCATAGTTCGATGACTGAGAATCTAAGTGTGTTTAATAACATCTTAAGCTAGTTATCATCTGTGGATATTAATATCACTGATGAGGAGAAGTGTATCATCCTATTATGTTCTTTCCTAGACTCTTGGGATAGCTTAGTCATGGATATTAGGAGTAATACAACCACACTAGCGCTAGATGATGTGGTTTCTTCTTTTTATCAGAATAAATGACAAGCAAGAAATTGGAAGGACTGAACAAAGATTCTCTGGTAGTGAGAGGTCGACTGGTAGATAGAGATAAAGGAAGATTCTCTGATAGAAATTTTAAGTCAAAGGGTAGATATAAATCCCTGGTTCATTCGACGTGAATATGCTGGAAATGTGGTAAAGTTGGGAATTATAAAAAGGAATGTAAGTCGAATGAAACATAATTCAGCTTAAGATCCAACGAGAAGCAGTTAATTGAGATAAAGACAACCTCAGACAAGGGAGGTGATGTGTACCTAGCGTTGACTAGTACATAGTCGAATCAATATGTTTGGTTGATCGACTCAAGAGAATCCTATCATATGAAACTACATAAAGAATGGTTCTAGGAATATGAACGATATGATGGGGGTGATATGTTCTTGGTAGAAAATTTGATAAACATAATTGTCGGACAGGAAAGCATCCCACTGACACTGCAGGATGGGAGGAAAAGAGCTCTTCCAGGTGTGCTACACATTCTAGGTTTGGAAAGAAACCTGATATTTGTCAGCAAGATGAGTGATGCAGGTGTGCATAATATTTTTTAGAAGTATTCATGCAATATCGTAAGAGGTGCGATGGTCTTAATGGGAGGATTTTAGATTGGTACCCTATACAAGTTGTTAGGGAATGTTGAATCGACTGGATGCAACAAAATCGTTGCTCCTGAAATAAAATCGACTGCTACTCGACTCGACTTGATGTTGACAAAACTTGACTAGAATCAAGCCAAGTCTATTCAAATCGAATAAAAAAGACATGATGAAATCAAGCCGACCAGGATATGGCATGGGAGGATGGGACATATTGGAGAAAAAAGACTTTGAGCTATGCAAAGTAGAGGTATGGTTGAAGGTTTTCTTGAATGTGGTTCAGAAGTCGACTTTTGTGAACATTGTATATATGGGAAACAAAGTCGGGTCAGGTTCCCATCTGGAGCGACAAGGGAAAATGAGATTCTAGAACTGTTGCATAGTGATGTGTTTGGATCGGTTACAATGGCTTCACTTGGTGGATCCATGTATTATGTCTCCTTCAAAAATGATTTTTCCAGGAAGACATGGATATATTTCCTGAGGAAGAAATCAAATGTTTTCGAGAGATTTGAGGAGTTTAAGATCTTGTAGAAAACTAGACAGAGAAAAGGATTAAAGTGTTGAGAACTGATAATGGTGGTGAATTATGTGGAAAGTAATTTGATCAGTTCTGTAATAAGTGTGGCATAGCATGCCAAAATAATACACCATATACCCCAAAACAAAATGGATTTTTCGAGAGAATGAACATAACGTTGATGTATAAGGAAATGAACATTCTTAGTGGTGCTAGCCTCGCATAAGAATTCTGGGCTGAGGTAGTCAAGACTACAAGATATTTGGTGAATATGTCTCCTTCATTGGCGCTAGTTGACACAACTCCAAATGAGGTATGGCCGATTAAGACGTATTCAGTGACACATCTCAAAGTATTTGGCTGTGATGCATTTGTGCATGTTCCCAAGGAAAAGAGGAGAAAGCAGGACAAGAAGGAAGTCAAATGTATTTTCATTGGATACAAGAAGGGATGAAAGGATATAAGATATGGGATCCTGGATCAAGGAGAATAGGGTACATTCAATATGTGGTCTTCAAATAAGTCGAAGGTAAGTTCGAGCCTGAGGAAGCTGTTCAGACCGAGAATAATTATGATACGGTGCAGTTTGAACTGAGGAACAAAGAATATGATTTAGATGAGTTGACTGAATGTGAGGAAGAGGTGCAACAATTGAATCCGGTGATAAGGAGGTTAGAAAGAGAAAGAAAACCAATCAAAAGGTATATTCCACTCGACTTTCATTCCGCGTTCGTGTTAACTTTCATCGATGATGAGCCAAATTTTTTCGATGAGGCAGTTGACTCGACAGAGGTAAAATATGGAAGGAATCTATGGTCAAAGATATGGAATCCTTGTACAATAATGAGACATGGGATTTAGTCAAGTTACATAGTGGAAGAAATTTGTTCGGTAGCAAGTGGGTGTTTAATAAGAAGATGAATGTCACATGACAAGTCGAGAAGTTCTTTTGGTTGTATGGGATGACCCAAGTTCTACCTTAGTTCTCCAACAAAACCCTTTTCACCATCGTCCCTTCTGGTAAACCAGAAGGCTACACCATGCATAAAGTGCACAGTGAAGTCTCACCTGAGATGGTTTATGGGTGATGCAGGATGCATATGTCTGTAGTCATGGAAATTATTGGGGATGTTCTTTTTACTATTGCTTTATTTTAACATGCATTCCACCAAAACATTCATCATATATACTAGTTTAATCATTCAATATCATATATTCTGCATACTTATTTTGATGAACGCTATAAGTAAACCCTAAAAATTGCATTCATATAACCATTCATTCATTATAAAGCATATAAAAGAACAAATCACACATAAAGACACAATTTTTACCGTGGTTCACCCCCCCTAGGCTACGTCCACAAAGATCTTCTTCTTATTTCTTATTCTCCATCAAAATAACGTTGTGAATATTACATCATATGGTTTAAGAATGGTTCATGTGAGGCCGACCAACGTCACACCAAGCTCCATAGCTTGCGACCTGACCCTCAGTTACAACTCAACCTTGACTCCATCTGAGCTCCACAGCTCTCAACAAAACACATATTCTAACTCAGAACTCAAAAGGTTCTCCAAGTTCTTCACTCATGTAAAAAGTGATAATGCCTTACTTCCTTCAAGACTAGGAAACTCTATCTACCTCATACATCTTCCATTTATACTACAAAAATGGGTAAAAACCCTTATATTATGACTCAAAAACCCTAACTCTAAGTGGACTCCATTTTTTCACTTTCTAACTTCCTTCCACGTGGTTGGTCTTCGATTCAACCGTTCCTTGCGCTGATCTTCCTTATTTTCTGGCATGCTGCTTCTTTTTCCCTTTGTCACGCTCGTCTTCCTTCCTTTTTGGTGTGCGTTGCTTCCTTTTGTCCATTTTTCCTCGCTTATTATGCTTAACTCCAAAAATTTCCTGCTCCAACAAGCCCCAAACACTAACCTATGGCCCATCGCAAGTCACTCAGGTCGTTTTTTCCTTATACACCAATTTATCCAACTCCTTGAACTTCTTCGCCAGTGCATCCACCTGTTTCTTGGCCTGCACACATTTCTATGTCAAGGTCTCCATGATCTGCACTGTGACATGCTCCTTCAACACTTGTATGCTTTCTAAATTCACCTGTTCCATCGTTCCCTTTTCTGTCTCCAGCTATGCTATCATATTTTCTTCTTGCTCTTGCAGGGGCTCTAACTGAGCCTATCTGTTTTGTCATTCCTCTTAGATTGCCTTTACTTCTCCTTGCAGATTTTTCATCTCCTGCGTGACCCTCAGTTGTGCTGATATGGGCATTGTCTTATGGATTTTCTTTAAATCCTGAACTGCTTCATTCAACTTTTCTTCTCTATGCTCCATCTTATGGATTTTCTCATCTTTTGCTAGGCTTTTCCATATTTGCGTTGTCCTCTCGTAAAGTTCTGTTATTTCCTTCACTTCCAACGCAATATGCTATGTTTGTTTTATGGCCTGCTGTTGCCATTCGGATCTGATCTTTGGTGAGGTAGTTGGTGTCATTTTATCCACCAATTATCTTATCTCCTTCTTGTACCTGTCCATCGTCTGTGTTATTTTCTGTATCTTTTCTTCTGTGTTGATTTCTCCTGCTAGTGCGCTCTACAAAATTATTTGGAAGACTTCTTCCAGTCTTTTCTCCAATCTCTCTACGTGCCATTTTTATTCCTCATGTTCTATCCATAATTTTGTTAGAACTGTGTCTAGTACCTCCTTGTCCATCCTAGCTGTCTCCAGGTTTGTTTCATCCATCCTTTCCCGGGATTGAACCTCTTGCGCTACACTCATATACAACTTATATAAATATTTTGTTGAAATCTTGAGTAGCGCCAAGTCCAAATGTTCCACACACTTCAAGGGTCACTGTGTGGTTTCCTCATCTACTTGTAACACACTTTGACTTATCTGGAATGCTGTTCTCCCCACTATTTCTTTCTGGACTGTCTCCTTCTCTTCATTAATTGGTGCCTACTACATTGTGCTTCTATGATGTGTGGATGTGAGCTCTAAGCTCTCCAAAACTACTTTAAATTCCATGATGTTCATCATAGGTTATTCTCTATGAGATTCTGTGACATAGAGGGATTCCTCTCCTCGGTATTTCACCTTATTATCTACTAACTTCGCATCATATTTTTTATTGTGATCTCAATGGGATTCTTCTGTGCCATCATATTTTTCCTTTGTTCTCCCATATGCATGGTTGATTTCCTTGTTTTTGTCTACGCAGGTTTTGTGACCTCTGGTATGCTTCTAGTTCTTGTCTCATGAGTTGAGATGCCCTCTTTCTTTTTTTACTCCCCATTGGTTCTTTCTATATTGTTAGTTCCTAGAATTGAGGCTCTTGGTACTATTTCATTCTTCCTTGGTTTCTTTGTTGCTATGCCAATACCTGTAGGTTTTCTATGCTCAACTGCTTTTCTAGTATTTTAAGTTGGACTACTAGATTTCTGCGCTATAACAGCTTCTACCCGTTCCTTTTTTCTCTGCTACTGGCACCTTCCATTGATCCAACCATTATGAAAGTACCCACTAGAGTTCTTCTACTATAATACAATAATGCATCTTGAGCCATGTCGTTTTAGGGTCTCTTCTTTATTGTATCCATGTGTTATGTTTGGATATATTAAAGTTGGCTGTCCCCTCCTGTTCCTTCACTACTTCAGGTGAGATTCTCCATGTGTTTTCAATTTTTTCCCACATCTCTTTGATATACATGCCAAAAATACTTGCGTTGGATTTCCTTTGCTTGAAGTCTATGTTTTGTCATAGAGTTTCATACCTTGTTGCGCCACATCTTCCCTCCCTTCCAAAAAACCCTGAATACTTTGGTTTCTCCCATGCATCTAGGGCTACCAAAATTAGCATCCAGGAACAATGGAACTTCGTTCCAACATCTTGTGCATGCCTGCAGTCTTCTAAGAAAAGGTTGAGAAGATACGACGTCCAAATAAAAAATGTTCCTTTTGCACACTGCGCAACTACTACGACCACCACCACAGGTGCCTCTTCTTTGCGACATTTCCTAAATAACTTGCAGACCATCAATTTCATCGCAAATATGGTATTTGGGTCATTAATTTTCTTAATAATCATCCCTTTGCTGCCTCTATCTGTGCCAAAATTTTCCTTTACCTCTTCAGAAATAACATTTTCCTTCATTTTTTCATCAAGGTATTGCTCTCGCTTTACCCCATCTATCGGTAATCCAATCAACTTGGAAATTAGGTTGAAATCTAACGGGATAGGTCCATCCATCCATAGAAATCCTCCATGTGTGTGTGCCATCAACTGTTTGGCGTATGCATTGACGTCTCTCCCCTTGCTGAAATGAAGAATTTCCAATAAATTAATGATGCCATAGTTGTAAAGTTTGACTATCCACTGTTCTGGCTCCATGATTGGGATTCCTTTCGAAGTTGACCCCCTGTTCTCCATATATACCTCTTGTGTAAGCTTTGGGAACTTGAAAAATTCTTTCACATTGTGATATGGATACCGCAATTTGGGAAAAAATCCCAACATATCTTCCACAATGATGATTGAGTCTAGGATGTGAGGCATTGGCAACTCAATATGTGTTTGTGTGCACACTGCTGCTTTCTTCTTCGACGACCCTGCTGTCGTTTCGTATCGGGTTTCTTCCTCCTGCATTTCCTCATCTATGGAGTGATCATCCTCGACCTCGATGTTTTCCTCTACTATAGGTGTATCATAATCTATTTTGTCACTCTCATTGTCACCTTGTTCACCCTCTCTGTGTGTCGTTCCTAGGTTTTCAATGCTAGGGTTTTGGCCTTGTGCTTGTTGGGCGCAGGCCTATTTTAAGGGAAGGACTATTTTTGGAAGGTAAAGCCCAATTTTGATTAAGAATAGTTGGCAGGAAAAGAAGCACGTGCGAGGAAAAGCAACATGCAAATGAGGAAAGCATGCAAGGCATGCAAGTGGGAAAACCTAACCATGTTAGGGTTAGGATTTTGGTAAAATATTGTAATGGCTAATAAACTTGTAAATTAGTATAAATAAGAACCTAGGAGGTATAGGTCGGGGTTCGATGGGGTTCGATTGCTGTTGAGTTATGATTGTATTTTTTTGATTCAATGATTGTAGTTGAGCTACTATTGTAAAGCTGTTGAGTTGTAGAAGAGTCAAGTAGCTAGATCTTGAGGGTTAGATTGTAGACTGAGGATCCTGGTGTGATATAGTCCGCCTCACAGAGGTTCCTTGACCTCAGAGTAATTGTATGATGGGAGATGTAGTGCACAACACTATATTTTGTGGGCGTAGCCAAGGAGGGGTGAACCACAGTAAAACATGTGTTATCTGTAATGATTATAGCATGTTTACTTTTGTCATTTATTAGTTTATGAATGAATGAATGAATGGTTAAGATAAATATGTTAGAATACATGCATGGCTTAAAAGATGAATGAATCTTAAGAATAATAGAAGGGATAATCAGATTAAGGCATGAAGAAGATCAAATACAATCACAGATCCCCACTCCTTCCTAAACTATAAGCACTTGAGATTTGCAATCACCTATAGAGCTATCTCGGGTGAGACTACGTAGTGCACTTTGTGCATTGTGTTGAATTTTGGTGCACCAAGAGGGCCAATATTTTTAGAGAGTTTTGTTGGAAACCTGTTCAGATATGAACCTGGGTCAACCCAAAAAGTAGAAAGAGAGATTAATAACCAACAAATGGTTCTTTTGTTGGGACCTAGAACTGCATGGGATTGAGTGAACGAGATCTATAGAAGAAGCATGCAGAGAATGAAGGTATACAAAGGAATGTTCAGGCCATATAATCCACTGAAGGTGGAGATCAAAAGATGGTTGAAAACAAAGGAACTTGAGTTTGCACAGAAGGATAAAAAAACCCTAATATGACACCACACAAATATATGGATAAATACGTGTTTAGTGACTTGCATGAGGTATTTTTCTGTGATTTCTCACATTTTTTGTAGGAGTGGCTATTGAGTTTAAAATACAACCACCCAAAAAATCGAATCATACAACTAGAGTGGACTCTTGTGGAGATCGTGAAATTACAACAAGTTAACAATGAATTTACGCGCACAACCAATTTTTGGGTAGAAAGTATTGTTGCAGGGTTTATCACCAAATTTGCAGTAGATACCACAGAGTCGTACAACGCAATAGAGCATGATTTTATAAAAGAACCCATGTGTAGGTATATCAGATCATTGTATACTTCAATCTAGAATTTATTATATAACAATGGTGTGATGACCATGGAGTTAGAAAACTAGACTTCCCTGCATGCATGGGGGAAGGGGGGAAGCATTGGCAAGAGGAGGATAAATGGAAGAAGAGATGGATAAGGGAAAAAAGGAGGCCATGGACCTAATCATGATGTAGGAAGACCGGATAAAGAAGATAATCACAATAGTTGGAAATACATGTGTTGGTTGTTTATTTCCTCTAACTACTCCTCGGCTAACCTACGGTGAGATCTACTATGGTTTCCAACAAAACCCTCTAAAACTATCGTCCCTCCTGGTAAACCATAAGGAAACACATTGCACATAATGCATTGCATAGTCTCACTTGAGATAATTCTTATGGGTGGATGCAACGCTCAGGTTCTTGCAGCCTGGGAATGAGTGGGGATCTTGGATTACACTCTGTGATCTTCATTTGTTTACTCTAACATTCAACTTATATTGAATATTCTGTCATTCTTATTTGCGCATGTAAAATAGAATATATAGCTATGTCATTCATGCATTTGTCTAACATCTAATCATTGACAATAAAGGAAATACACAATATTCAATCAATAACACATGATCTACCATGGTTCACCCCCTCCCGGGCTACATCCAAAAATAATTGGATGATCTTCTCTTTTATTATGGTGTTTCCAAAACTACAACACCATGCGCATTGCAACTCTCCATCAAACAGGTTTAGATCTACAATGAGGTAGACTAGATCACACCAGGCTCCTCAACCTATGATTTAACCCTCAAGATCTACCTTATTTCCTCTACTCATATAACCAAATTACAAAATGAGATCGAATTTTAAAGAAATTCTGAACCACAACCAAAAACCCGAGCCAAAACCAATAATAGTCTTCGAACAACACAACAAACCCCGACCTATACCTCCTAAGTACTTATTTATACATGTTTTTTTCTTACTAGCCATTACGTCCTCTTACAAAAAATGAAACAGAGGTTACGAGCATAGTTCTTGTTTCTATGTCAAGCTCGTTAAAAAATGAAATAGTTTTCCCCCTCTTTGTTTGAGTCAAGTCCTTCGTCTAGTATTTGAAGCTTCATTTCATTCTCCTTTGCAGTTGGATGAAACGAAGCTTGGGGGGCATTTTCCTCGGCCTCTGGACTTCATGCTGAAGTTAAGCCGCTATTTTCTTAAGCTGGGGGCTAAGTACCAACCATGCGTTGGGAAGTACAAGCATAGTTTTCTATGGTTCAAGCTTGTGTAAAAATGAAACCACTTACCTCAAGCATAGTTTCCTCTGGTTCAAGCTTGTGTAAAAATAAAACCAGGTCCAAGCATAGTTTTGTTTAGTTTTTAAGCTTGTGTAAAAAATA
>ML786585.1:114587-137293 GCA_009831015.1 Picea engelmannii | reverse complement strand
TTTGAGATTTGCTTTGTCAAGATAGATTGTGAGTAGCTATCAGATCTATGGTTTCAGAATCCTTGGAGCAAGAAGTGTGTGGGGAACGAAGGACAGTTGGAAGGGACCTTACGATATCAAGGCAACGGTTGTAATCTCTCTTTCACATTTAATATGATACAGTGATATGTTTCTTTCCCATAAAGATGATGTCACTTTATTACATAACGCCTTGATCATATGTATAGACTAGCTATTGAATATATTAATTCTTCTTTACTTCGATTGGTTTGTACTGTTGTGATCTGGATGGTGCAAGAGCATTGGAGCAAATCTTGGAACAACAGAGACCTAAGGAAAGCATTGATAAGGTATGTCCATAATCATTACTTCTTAGTTCATTCAATAGTTAGATATAGGGAAAGTGATATATTCTGTCCTGTTTTGTTCTAGATCTAGGTGGATCTAGGGAGATCGGTTTGTGTCCGCACTTACGGATTTATCCTGAAACACTTACACAGGTGACTGTGGAGGTATACCATGGTACCTAAGGTATAGGGTGTTCCTATATTCAAGCTACACTTGTACCATTAAGTTTCTCTAGTGTCGATTGGTGTAATTGTACTTCCTGCCAACCCGTTGTTTTCTTGATTTTCCGTTAGGAACTTTTTAGTGCGTGCTCTGTGTTTTGCGCTAGATTAACCTTAGAGTGAGGTTGATCATTTCACAAGGTGGAATACCAACATATACGTCGTTCACATAGGCTTCAGGGCCTGCACATGTTACTTTGGAGCCACCTCCGCCACCGTTGAGGTGCATGCTAGATCAAGAGGGTTCATTTTATGTGACTAGGCCACAATAAACTGTACTCGAGCCATCTCCTAGATAAGAATTTCCTTCACTGGAAGATTCCACCATTTCTGACCTTAAATTTGAAGGCTTAATGCATGCAAACCCTCCGACCACTGACTTATTGTTGTTTCTTCATATTCAGATAGTCCCTACTAGTGTGACTTGACCTGAACGTCATCTTGTTAGACTAGCGACGATGGAAGGAACTAATGCTACCTCTTCTGTGAGTCCTCATGCTCCCATCTCGGCTATCGTGGGAGGGGTGTCGTGCCTCCTGCCCCACCTACACCTATTAGGACTACAACTGTCCAAGCACCCACTATTTCAAGGAGTGGCACAGTCCATTCAATGACTATGACCACTTTTCCCTCTATCCAGAACATGTCTGGTGCTCCCTTTTTGTATGGGATGCCTAGTTTCAACTCTAATTTGATCATAACCTACTCTACTCTATAGACTATTGGTCTAGGGGTAGGGAGATCTAATGCTCCCTTACAAGGATCTTTCACAGGCACCACTGTCCCATTTAACAATATCCCTTATGGTGGGGGTTGTATCCCTCCTCCGTCCCCTTCGCTCGAAGGTTCTTTCCAACATCCAATCAAGCTTAACACCAACTCTAGTTTGTTCAATGGGGGATTCTTGGACCTCAATCCTACAGGAGTCCAATAGTTTTTATGCATTTTTATTTGTTCAGTGCATTTGGAAATAACGCTTTCTCACTGTCTGCTTTCTTGGTAGTGGGAAACCCCATCTTTGGTCAACCGAACCCTATGCAAGGCTTCATTCCTTCATAGGGATTGATGATAGAAGTTTACTCCTCACAAGGTATTGGAAATCCCTGGCAAGGCTCAGTTCCTTCGCAAGGGATGTCGATTAGGGGCAATCCCTCCCATACTCAATGGAACCCTCGGCAAGGTTGAATACCTATGCTAGGAGGGTCGGTTGGGGGAATACCCAACCAAGTTCCTTGGAATACTATGCAAGGAGAAATCCTTACACAAGGTGTGTCATCCAACTATGGGAATCAACCAATGATGCATAATCAAGCACAATCTCCATTTACTGGCCAGGGCCACCATGGTTTCTACTAAAACCCTGGCCACCAGGAAAATTTATCCTAGCAACCTATTGCTAGTCAAAATCTAGGCCCCTCTTCTCCTTTGAATCCACCACAACATAGACTACCTTTCCTAGAAACTCTGCATTTTCTAGACTTGTCAAGGTTGTTGAATGACCTGATCTTTCATGATTTGTGTTGCCCCCCCCATGATGACTAAGTTTCCCTAGAACACAAATTTGACAGCAAGCCTGGTGAAGATCCAGGTGATCATGTTAAAAAATTTCATTTATGGTGCCCATCCAACTCGTTAAAGGATGACTCTGTTTAGTTGCATTTATTTCAACAGACTCTTATAGGGGGTGCCACGAAATGGTATATCAAGCTCGATATCTTGAAGTATGCTTACTTTAATGACCTAGCTATGGTTTTCTTAAACCATTTCCAGTTATCGGTAAGATACAATTCCGACACCGAGTTGTTGGCCAACTTTGAGTAAAGAAAAGTTGTCCACATCTCGAATCACATCTGAGAATGACGTCAATGAAAGATATTGATCAAAGTTATGGTCCCTCCCACGTTTTTTCTCAAGTGTTTCCTAAAGTCCTTGGTGCCTTGTGTATCTAAAGACATTGCGACATCTAGATTTTTTTTCAAAGAAGAGGCTATCATGATAACCTAATAAATGGAGTTGATTTACTCTCAATTCGGTATGTTGTACAAGATCCTTCTAGATGCACCATGATCAAATTTAGACGAGACCAAACCAAATTATGGGCCTCACACCGATGGCATAGTAGGCTCACTATAGAGCAAGCCCACATATTAGTTGACTAATCAATTACATCAGTTATCGATTCCAAAGACTATGGCCAACCAAAATCCTAGGTCAACTTCTCCCATAACCCAAATGTCATATGTACATAGTGTGCAATCGATGAATCCCAAGGGTAACCAACAATCCAAGGGAAAGAGGAAATCTATAAACAAGAAGGGTAAGGGTGATAATAATATTGTGAATAATGATGGCGAGGGTAAAAATGAAAAGAGGAAGGTGAAGTTTCCATGTAATCTTTGCACGGATGACCACTTGACTCACCAATTCCCTCAGATTTAGGATGCCCAAAATCTATTGGCACAACAACAACCTGCCATGTTAACCAACCCTTTTCCACAAGGGAAGAATATGGCTCAAGCTTCGTCATCCATGAATGGGCCTAGGGGAAATCAGGGGTCCCCCATGCCTAATACCAATAAAGGATACACAAACATTTATGTGTTGAGATCCAATGCTCATTTGTAGACAAGGGCTCATAATTACAAAATTCCATAATCTGTCAAGAAATCCAAAGAAGCCTCTAACCCACCACCTCCTCTTCAAATTGATAAGAATGTGGGAGAACTATGACTTGCATCCCTAAGGGTGCGTTTAAAAAGGCTTCTCACAACCCAAACATAAGATATTTTTATACTTACTCCATCATGGAGGATCTGGCACAAACTCCTTGTGCAATGTCTACTTTGGAATTCCTCTAGAGTTACCCCTCACAGAGGAAAGCATTATTGTCTACCTTGGGAGCGGACTAGACTACTAAATCAGGAATGATGTTTTTTTACCCTACAGATTATAAACCTCATCTTCCTCACCATGTCTCTTTTGAGATAGTAGTGGTGTATGCCACGAAATTGTTGACACAAAACATTTTTTCGTACGATGGTTAACAAGGGTGCCTCGACTTGCATGATTTCGTTGGCATGTTGGAAGGCCATTGGCAAACCTGAGTTGTCTCTGTCACCCACATTTCTAACTGTGTTTGACGATCGATATTTTATACCACATGGAATAATTCTCTCCTTCCCCATGCAGTTGGAGGGAAAAAATATGTGTGTCGAGGTAAAAGTAGTCAATGCGCCTCTCGACTATAATATTTTGTTAGGGCGGAGTTGGACGTACGATATGACATTGGTTGTATCCACTGTTTTTTGGGTCTTATCTTTTCCTCACGAAGGCTGGATCATAAATGTTGATCAATTATCCTTCTCGCATCCCAAACCTTCATCAAGAGCATCCAAAGTTTCGATGATTGACAAACTGTAGCTAGGTAGCGTCAACTTAGGTGCCAGATTGTTTTCGTCTTTAATGGGGACTTTTGATTATTCATCGCCTGCTAATGATGTCAAGTTTGTTTCGGTTCTTCCCGGCTTGCCAAAGGCTATGATATTTCAATTCACTTCTTTTAGAATGAGTTACTTTAACAACCCGTGAATTTTACCTCCCCCATCGGCTTCAATGGAAGGGGTAGGGCACCCTAGAATGGCTATGACCTTATCTATTGCTGAGGTTGCATACATTATTTTGTAGGAAGCCTCAACCAACCTTGATATGACTCCCCCACAAGATATAGATCCCGTTCTTGAGCCTATTTGGGCTCAATACTCTCTCGCCACTCATGATCCTTTGGAATTAGTCTTTCCCTCCGGCGAAGCAATTTTGGAGGCAAAGATTAGGTCGGATAGACGTTGGGACAATCTTCACCACATATATTATTTCTTACCATAGCTGAGCAGAGTAGAGATAGGAGAGTTCACTATGACCGTGAATGGAGATACCCCTTGTCTTGTTAACCCTCTAACCACACACAAAATCTATGTCAAGGGAAACATGGAAAGTATAGCTGAAACAATTCCTATCGATATCTCTAGAACCCCTAGTGTCATGGAAAATGTCTTTGTCAGAGGAAATTGTTTCCCCGAAGAGATTCAGATCTAGACTTAATTATTTATGGATTTTCACAATTTATTTTCCTGGTCTTATGAGGATATTCCAGGGATTGACCCACATATAGTTCAACACAAGATTATAGAAGCTTCGCCCAATCAATCCTCACAAGGCAGCGACGATCAAGGCTGAGGTTGAGAAACTCATCAAGGCTGGTTTTATTTATCTAGTGCAATTGACAGAATGGGTGTCGAACCCTGTTCCTGTCAACAAAAAGCAAGTTACAATTCACAAGTGTACGAACTTTCTTGATCTGAACAAAGCTTGCTCGAAAGATAATTTTCCAACCCCATTCATTGACCATATTGTTGATGAATATGTGTGTTGTGAGATATTTTATTTTATGGATAGTTTTTCTGGGTACAACCAGATTCAGATCAAGCCTACGAACCAACATAAAATGATGTTTATATGTCCTTGGGGTACATTTTCATATAGGAAAATGCATTTTGGCCTCAAGAATGTTGGAGCCACGTTTCAGTGGGCCATGTCATTTTCCTTCCACAACCTCAAACACATAGTTGAAGCATATCTTGATGATCTGGCATGATGTTCTCGTAAGAGATCCAATCATCCTGCCCTTTTATGACTTATCTTTGGGAGGTGTCGTTACTATAAAATTCTCCTTAATATGAATAAGTGTAGTTTTTGCGTAACATTGGGTCACTTGTTAGGTTTCATCATGTCAACTAAAGGAATCATGGTCAATCTTTTGAAGGTTGAGGCAATAGTTCAATTTTCTCACCTGTGCACAATCTACCAACTTCAAAGTCTATAGGGGAAAGCCAACTTTATTCGTCGTTTTTTTGCTAGCTATGCCAAGATTACTAAAGGGTTTATGCATCTATTGAATAAAGGGATCCCATTCTGTTGGGATGAAGTGACTCAACGCTCTTTCAAAGTGTTGAAACATGCTCTGACGTCTACTCCTCTACTCAGTCCTCCACATTATGGCAAGGATTTCTTGTTGTATTTGGATGCCACAAAGTCTACTATTGGCATGGTCTTGGTCCAATAGGATGACACGCTCGAAGAGAATGTTATCTACTATCTTAGCTGAGGCTTGGTATGATCGAAACTCAAATACACACATGTTGAGAAACTTACTTTGGCAGTTGTTCATGCTATCCAACGGTTCCTTCATTACATCTTACTTCGAAAGACCACTATCATAGCTGTCGTGAAGTCTTTTCAATATGTGTTAACACGATGGGTCATCGGCCGGAAAATCAGTCGATGGATAGTCATCCTACATGAGTTTGACTTGGATTTTGTTTTGGTGAAGTCTAAAAGGTCCTTGGACTTTGCTGAACTAATTTTGGAAATTCCAGTCGAGAATGGTAACAATTTTCCTGAAGAGTCATTGATCAATGGGGATATTTTCCTTATTGTATCTTCAGTCCCTTGGTATGGAGATATACTTGTGTATCTTTAGAATTTGAAGTGCCCATCTTCTGCTTCCCTTGATGAGCATCGGTGAATATGCCATCAAGAGCAGAACTATCTTATCATTGATGATACTTTATATCTTTGAGGAGTGGATTGCATTCTCCATCGTTGTCTCACTCACGAAGAGGTAGAACTTTTGTTGAATGAATATCAAACTGGTGCTTATGGCGGTCACCTGTCTAGTTTGGAAACAACCCAGAATATTCTTCGCACCATATACTTTTGGACCTCCTTGATCAAATATTGTGTAGAGGTGGTCAAGAAGTGTCACTCATTCCAGATATTCTCTCGGAAGATGTGGGCACACACTGCTCCCATGTTTCCATTTATTGTTGTTTGTCCCTTCACCAGGTGGGGGATTGATTTTACTACATGCCACCCGACTTCAACTAGGGGTCATCACTATATAAATGTAGCAATAGAATACTTTACTAAGTGGGTCAAGGCTATGAAGACATTCAATAATGACGGAGAAACGATTGCACTTTTCGTCTTTAACTAGATTTTATCCAGGTATGATATTCCAAAGGAGATTGTCATAGACCATGGAACTCACTTCCAAAACAAGATGATGTCTGAGTGAACATCAAAACTAGGGTTTAAGAAAGAATATTCATCATCTTACTACCCACAGGAGAATGGTCAAGTAGAGGCTATTAATAAGTCTCTAAAGACTATTCTTCAATGGATGATCAATTTGGCCAAGTCAAATTGGGATTTGATGTAGTACTCAACACTTTGGGCTTATCGAACCTCAATCAAGACTGTTGCTGGTTTTTCTCCGTTCCAACTCGTTTACGGGCTGGAGGCAATATTTCCAATGGAGTGCCAAATCCCTTCTCTTAATTTGGTAGTGGAACTACTACTCGACATTACTCCACTTGAAGAGCTTCTTCTATATCTTGAGCAACTCGATGAGTAGCGTCGAGATGAATCCTTGGATAATGAGGCTCACAAACAACATTTAAATTGTCAGTATGATCGGTCCATCCACCCTCGATTTTTCTTCAAAGTCAATATTTTCTTGGTCTATGACTAAGATAAAGATCCTTTGGGGGTAGACAAATTCAAACCCTTGAAGTTCAGATCATTCATTGTTAAATTGTTTTTAGAAAAGGGTGCCTATCAACTGGTTGATTTCAAGGGTAACGCTTTATCAGATCCTAGAAATGGGCTCTACCTTAAGAAGTATTATGCTTATATCGGTCACACGGGCATGAATTCTTATATATAATGTATAACTTGATTTATACATTTTTGTCTTTTTTTATGGACGTGTAGTTTATTATGTTTCTTTTCACTGTGGCAGATGTCAAGTGAATCTGAGGTCTATGTTGGGTTCACAAACGATTCTATCCAACACACTCAAAGGCTTGATTCTGCAACTTGGGTGATATTCATGCCCTTTGGTCAGTTGATGTCTTCTAGAGGTTTTTTTCTGGGAGAAGAAACCATCATTGTTTCCGAGTATAGTGTCATAATATAATTACTATGTGATTCCTTGTCACATGGTATTTCTCACCTCTGGGTCTATCTAGATTCTCAAATGGTCGTGTCTTAGTTAAATGGAGTATACTGTGTCTCTGACCTTAGGGTACGTCTCTTAGAATGCTATTTTGATTATATTACTTATATTCATGTTCCTAGGAGATCTAATCAACTAACTTATACATTGGCTAATCGTGTATTAGATTGGCATATTGCTCACATATAAAAGTAAAATCACACACATACACACATATGTAAATACATTTGTAGAAAATGCTTTATCAATAAGGAAAAAATATGTATATATATAAGAATTTGTCCAAACAATAATGTCATAAGTACAAAAGTGGGCCATAAAGCCTCAAATAAAGTCAGTATACATCGTTGGGTGCAAGCCCTCACTAAATAATAGAGTACAAAAGGTTCCCTTGACACATATGTGGTCCAGTACTAACTATGGCCTAGGCCTTTTGGCCGTAGTATAATGAACTAGGGTGTTTGCAAGACATTGGAATAGCTAAACCCAAGTTATGGGTACCCCTACAACATGCAACTGCATGGCTGGGGGAAGGTCCTCTATCTCTACCATCGACACTGCATGAGTGAGAGTTTTCAGGTTCCTCTCTACTTGTCACAATACTCTCTTAGCCTCTCTAGATGGTGTTCCTCCTGCGGCTTCTGGTCCTACCGCTACAGCTGGTCCTACTGCAACAGCTAGTCTGACATCTGGTCGAGGATGACGCTTGGTCCTGGCGAAGTCGACTGGTCATACCGGTCCCACATCTGTATATAACATATCACTACATTAGTACTTTGACATTACCATAAAAATAATAACATTTAAAAATTTAAAATTAAAATAAGTCTAAAAATGTGTGTACCTATCTCTCTGTGCTCCTCGCTAAGGGGCATAGGCATATCAGTATCCCTCAGGAAACTAATCCTTGTGTAGGGGTAGTCCTCAATCACAGGAATTTGACAGGCCGTCCAGTCAAAGAATTTGTCATTGAAGGTCTCTTGTACACTCCCTGCACTCTGTCGAGGAAATAAAGTTGTTCACTTGCATAATTCCGGAAAGGAGGCAATATGGCCTTGTGCTATCTCTCATGGGCTAAGTCTTGGCACTCTCTCGAAAAAGAAAGCACACAACACGGTCCCGGACCCAAAGTTCTTGTTTGTTCTTCTTTAGCAGTCAGTTGATGTTTTTTCATATATGTGAGAATTTTAGTGCTCCAATCAAATATGGTGGCATCGAGACAATGACCTGCACAATGCATATGTGCCCATGAATCCTGATGAAGTGCTGCGGATCCCATGATATTCCCGTTCATGTAAAGTACTATCTGGAGGTTGAGGCTTGTGATCTTATGAATTGGCACCTGAGATCCTACTTTCTTAGTGCCAACCTCACAATACATGCCAATGTAATATTCTATGTTGTGTGGTCTTGGAGGAAAGGTCCTCAAGTTAACCAGTTCCCCTCTCCTGGAGAGGCCGGTCAAAAAGTATATATCCTTAGTCATCAGAGTCAATGATTGGCTCTCTAGCATGAAGGCCTCTACGTCTGGGTGCCAATAATATATCAAATGGTTCAGTAGCATGGGTTGTGTCCTCATGAATGTACACTGCGAGAACTTCCACAAACCACACTGTTTGAGCATGGAAATGGCCCCTGGATCCTCCTCTACCAAGACATATAACTCCTCATGTTCTCTCTCTCTCCAGTGAACATACATCTAATTGCAAATTGTTTTGTGAGGTTAGTCCCTTTTTTCATTTTTTTTTAAAGTTTAAAGAGATGTACATGGGATGTATATAAGACAGTTGTGTATGTATGCATGCTAATTATTTCTTTTCCCACATATATACGCATGTTGAGCATGGCCAACCCATGTACATGCAGAGCTGACCTTTTTACTAGGGTGCACACCCTCTAAACAATTAAATAGAAAATAAATGATGAATGAAAAATATGAGAGAGGTCATTTGTACTTACTTGGTTCAGGCTTGAAGATCTTTTGTCCACCGTAGCTCCTCAAATTCACGTTTTAAATAAAGTGTTTTTTGTCTTTTTGGTTATTTTCCAATTTGCAATGGTTAAAATGAGTTGTCTACTCCTATTTATAGACTTTTTTGGCTCTTTTTGCCCCATTTTTGTCCTCTTTTCTTCTATTTTTGGCTCAGTGGGTACTTGAGTTTGTTTTTGAGAGATATTTTTGTCATTCTTATGAACGTTTTCTTTTGGTTTGGTGTTTTTATGAGACAGGTTATGCACACATCATCCCGTGGTAAAGTTGTTTTTCGACACTTTCATATATGTTAGGTTTTCATCACTTTGCATATTGCATATTGTTGACTTTTTTTTCTTTTACATAGGATCGATCCCACCAAAGTGCGACACAAAACCTTCTATATTTCTTTATAAGTTTTGTAATTAGGTGGTAGAGCCTTCCTCTACATGGATGCCCTAGGCAGATCATTTGCTGCATTTTTTGCATCAATGCTGTGATTTTTTTCCATAGGATTGGGATTCCTTTTAGTCCCGCAATGACTATGTATCGAAGCTCCATTCTTCTTTATCTTTTTCGTCTCATACCCGAGGGACTCCCTAAGAGCATGGTTTGTCTCATTTCAATCTAAATTAAAACTTTGAAAGCAACATCTAACAAGAGATTATTTACTCTTTTCGGTCTCATTTGGATTACTGAAGAAAAGAAGCCCCCCCTGGAGTCTTCTTTAAGCCATTTTCAAACTCTCTAAAATTGAAAATATTTCCGAGTGATCTTGCGATCTTGTTTCCCTTCATTCTCTTCAAACTAAAATTTGAAGGCACATATGTCCGACAATATTTTATCCCTTTTTTAGTCCGGATGGTTAATTTATGAATAAAGGTATTCTCTAGGAGCTTCGGTTCGCTAGGAGAGTATTCTCAGGTGTAATTTTAACCCTTTTTCAGGCCCGAGGGACTAAATTTTCGAAAAAAGGGCCATTCTCCCTGGTTTTGGTTTATCTCTTTTTCAGGCATTGGAAATTATCTACGAAAAATGAACCTCCACAAAGTTCATATTTAATCTCTTTTCAAACTCCCTAAGTATTAAAAGATCAGTGAGTGAACTTGTTCCTTTCACACTCATTAATTGGTCTAGAAGGAATATCTATTTGGCATAAGTTTAAACTTTTTCCAGCCAATCGATTATCTAGGAAAAATGTACGCCTTGGGAGACATGTCTCACCAGGAGATTTCTCCTAAGTTATATTTTATACTTTTTCAAGCTAAGGTGACTAAACTTAGAAAAAGGATGTGAGTCCATATTTAAGCTCTTTTCAGACTCCTTCAAATTGAAAATATAGTCGTGTGATCTTGTATCGGTCACACTCATTAAAATGGTTTTGAAGAGATGTCCTTTCAATATAAGTTTAACCCTTTTTTAATCGACTGGAATAACTCTGGATTCTTCTTTTAGTATTTTTCAGACTCTCTAAACATGAAAAACCACCGAGCTTACCTTTCTTGGGCTTGTAAAACTTCACATGGAAGGATTCTTGTTGTTTCATCCTTAATCACATCGCATGTCTCATCCTTGCATATTTAGCCTAATGTCGGCTTCATGTTGCTATTAACTAAACCTTCAAAGCATTCCTTAAATTCAAGCCTTGCAACACTATTTTACCTTGCGATCTGACACCTTGTTCCATGGAGGAATTTTCCCGAGTGTCCTTATCCAACACATGTCTCCTTGCACTGAGAATCAATATGTTCCATGTGCTTGGAACTAGTTTTCTTTCCCACGACACTTGTTCCTCCTTTGTAATGTAGCATTCTTTTATTTTTTTCAAGCTCGTTAAAAATTTGAAAAATACAAAAAAATAAAAATATCCCAAAAAGAGGGGATGAGATATACATTCTCTTTTATCAACAACAATATAGTCGCACTTGGAAAAAGCGCATCCTTTTTTTTCTCTCCAATCATTGGGATCTAGCATGACCTTAGGAAGCTATTATCGTTACATAGATTTGTGTCATCCTCTGTTTGGTTACTCTTCCAAACATATGGAGAGTTTGTGGTGCCTCATGTATCATAGACTTATGTCAATATTATGATGTCCAAGTCTTATCATTTTGCCATGCTTTTTTCCAAGGGAAGTTTTATCAAACCTAAGTCCACAATTCTGTAATTGATCTCTTGAATTTCATGAGTCAACCATCCCGAGAGCCCAGTCAAGTTCGAATTACGAACCAATGAATTTTTTTGCTTGATGATCTAGATCCTCCAGTCTTTCCCCAACAACATGTCAAAGACCTCAAAGTAGTGAGTCTTAAACTCCTATTGTACTCCTACCTGAGTTTTGAAGATCTTGAAGTTGTTGCTTGAGCTATGAAGTTCTCATCTCCAGCCACAGGCATCAATACTTCCTAAATATGCATATCATATTGTACTTGTATATCTTGAGATGATTTTGAGATGTATATACGTTGTGTATTGTTCGCGTCTACACATTTTGGCACACACAATAGTTCCCTTGCCATGATTACTATATATGACATGGATCTGTAGTGTAATTGCTTGGAATCCATTCTTACTTCAACCCGAGCATGGGTATTCCCTCCTCAAAGATATTATCATTATTTTGCAGATGACATGCTCACAAACACTCGTCTCAGGCTCACTCACCTTTGTGCCTTCCCACTTTGTAAATATATTGTAATGTATTTCATCCATCTGTCACTCTTATGACCTTACACATTAGGGGGCATCTGTTATAGTCCAAAAATTCCATATCTGTGCATCCAAGACATTGGACCATCCATTTGCATACTTTGCAAAAATGTTGTCGAGGCTTCCTTTTTAAAAAACCTTTTTTTGGATAGTGTACGCGCCCTACTGCACTAATAACCTGCATACACACGCGTGTTGCATGCTATTTATCTCACGTACACATGTGTGTTGCATGCTATTTAGCCTGCATTTACCTCCAAAAGTTGAAAAAAATATATAATTGCATGAAATTCAATGGAGTTTATGGGCTATGGAGGGTTTCCAAACCATTTTACCCCTTGTACCCCATCCCGAAACTGAATTACCATATTTTTATCATATAAAATTAGGTCTTGGGGAGTCATTTAAGGACATGAAAAAGAGAATAAGAAAACTCTAGCAAAATCACTTCCCTTTCATTGCCCAAGATTTGCATCTCATTCTAAGTTTTAGCCTCATCTTTTCCCTCTAGCCATTCTCCCTATGCAACCCTTCCTCCTTGCCTTGATGGTATTTTTGTTGTGAGAATCTAACGTGGGATTGATGCACTTGGAGCCATGACAGAGAATCCCAGACTTGGTTTGTAGAGCGGTCACCAACAAAGGTTGTAACCTTTTTTATGTTGAATTTGAATAAAATAGATTATCTTTGTCCCAAAACCCTATGTTTACATGTTATTGTTAATTTTAGAATTTATATCTATATTTAGGATTTTAAAGTGATTATTAGAGATTGTATATGTTGTTTCATTGTATTCCTAACCCCTTGCAAGTCAACTTTGGGAGTATATATGTGATTTAGGAGGCAACAACAAGTGAAGGAGGTCTACACCAATCGTAAGGATTGAAGGTGCACTCATTGACCCTATCTTTCTGCTTTCTCTTACAACTTAGTTTAGCTGGTTTTGGGGTATATTAAAGGTAGACCAATATTTTAAGGGATTTATCGCTCTGCCTATTCCTTAGACCAAGTTTAGGGGGATTTTCCCCATCACACATATGGGAAGTTGTATTCCACGTTACTATGTTCTTCTCCATTAGTTATCTTGGATAATTGATCTAGTCCTGCATTCAGTTTGCTAGGTTTCACCACAACTTCAAAGTTAAATTCTTGGAATAAAAGTACCCATTTGCATATCCTTCCCCCCAAAACTGGCTTATTGACTAAATATCTCAGAGAAGAATGATCTGTAAACATCTTGAAATGTTTCCCTAACAAGTAATTTTTTTATTTTTGCAAAGCATACATCATAGATAATCCTTCTCTTTATGTAGTGTTGTAGTTCTATTCAGAATTTGATAACTTTGTTCTTGTGAATGAAATAGGGTGATCTATATCACCTTCTCTTAGTTGCGTCAATACTTCTCCTAATGTTATTGCAGATGCATCCACATGCACATGAAATTATTTTTCCCAATCTAGAAACACTAAAATCGGTGTAGTGACCATCTTCTCCTTCAAAATATCCAAACTCTGTTGGAGTTTCTCATTCCAATGATACTTAGTTTCCTTATTCAACAAATTCTCCATTAGAGTAGTAATCTGTGCATATCCCCTTATAAACTTCATGTAATATCTTGTATGACCAAGGGTACTATTCAACTAGCACAATGACTTCGGTGGTGGTAAGTTAACTATGACAACAATTTTAGTAGGATCAACCAGCAGACCCTGTTTACACACTACATGCCCTAACAAAATACCAAAAGGTGCACTGAAAATTCATTCCTTAATATTCAATGATATCTGACACTATTTTCATCTATCCAATATCAGCCTTAATACTTTAACATGATCCTTCAATAAACTGAAAACTGTCCAATCATCCAAGTAAACTTCTAAGAACTTATGAATAAAGTCCTTAAAGGATGTTACTACTACCCTTGAAAAAATGGTTGGTGCATTCTTCAGCCCAAATGGCATAAATGGATACTGAAATGCTCCCCACTCTATAGAAAACGTAGTCTTGTGTCTATCTTCTAGTCCTATCATGATCTAATGATATCCTGAAAACCCATCTGTGAATGAATAAGCTTCTTGTCCCCCTACATTCTCCAAAACTTCATCTCTAAATGGGGTAGGAAAATGATCATGTAGGCAGGAATAATTCATTTTTCTCAAATATACACAAATCCTAATCCCTCCTTTCTTAGTTTCCCACACCACCATATGGTTGATCCATTCTGATTCTTCCACAGGTTCTATGACACCAACTTCTAGCATCTTGTCAATTTCTACCTTCACTTTCTCCTTGTATATTGGATTCAATCTGTAAAGTCTCTATCTTATAGGTCTAGATTTTGGATTCAAGGGGATGTTCATATTTTGTAATTCTCTTTCTAACCACTTGATTTATGAAAATTTTAGAGGAAATAAGTCATTGTACTTGTGCAGTAATTATGTGATTCTTTCTACTGTTTGATTATCTCAATAATCTCCAATGCTTGCAATCTTTGGGTTTTCTGCAGTTCCAATGTTTACCTTCTTGATATTTAATGGTGTAGAATAATATTTTGAATATAACTTTGGACCTTCTACTTCCCTTTCTCCTTCAACTTATGAGATCTGGATATTGCATGGGTTATCCTGTGTCAGATATTCTTCTTATGGGATGTGATAACATGGTCGAAACCATGTAATTGTCTATGTAGTATCCTTCTGATATGTTGGGACTATTTCAAATTTTGGTTCTTCAAATATCCCGTCTCTTACCACTTTCAACGTTGTATCTATCTTCTGGACTTTCATGTTCAAAGGTAAATGTAACTAAGACATTCTATTGTATCTCTTCCCAGTTCGTAGTTTCTCTGTGTTGTTCTATTTTGTGTACCAATTCTTTGGAATGCCTTCTAATGTGTGAATAAAATGGTGTGTCCATTATTTTGGTGGTAATAATATCCATTGAACTATGCAGTTATCTATATGCTCTTGAGGTTGTCTGAATCCCTCATATTTCTCCTCATATCTATGCTCCTGCTTTGCGCCAAATCTAACGCGCAATAACCTTTTACACTGGAATCAGTTGTTGATATTCTCCTTGTGTGTACCCCACCAACATGAAGGTGTAGCTTTCATTGCAATATATAATATTGGTAATATTGGACTTTCTACTACCTCTAATTCAAACTTCATCAAAAATTCCTCTAAGTCATTCAGACCATAAAACATAGGAGGCTCTCTTACCTCTGAACCAATCCATCTTAGAGTTTCTATGAAGTTTCTGTTGTCTCAAAGGATACTTCAAGTGTGGCAATAGATAATTAACAAACAAATGTCTATGATGCGTATCGGTAATATGATACTTTAACTTACCTATTATCCTCTTGAACTTCTGGTCCACTTCCCATATTGATTCTCCTAGTTTCTACTTAATTTCTATCATTTCATTCATAAACTGGTCTTCTGAGCTTGGTTTCTAAAATTCATTTATTAACTACCTCTTTACCTCTACTATAGTTGTAGGCACTCTCACTAGATTATTTGTTACGATGCCTGTTTAACAGTCTAATGCACGGTCTCTGAATGTGATTTCCAACTGTGAAACCTTTGTATCTTCATCTGTAATATGCTTTCATGCCCATATATTATCACATAGAAACAAATGATTTTTTGGGTCATCTGACCCATCCCCTCATAAATCTGGTAACCTAATAGTTGGATCTTGTCTTTCCATTGTGAAATTTGTTGTACCACCACCTCCACGCAATGTAGATACCTGACTACTGATTGTTGAACTCACCCTTCTTCTTGAGTTTCCACTGGACCCATGTCCTGTAAAAACTCTTCTACCATTAATCACTTGATGGTTAATCAATTTTTCTTCTTCAAATGTCTTAGTATCACATGTGGTTGTGGGTTCCACACTAATTCAGATCTTGAATGGATATCCTTCTTCTGTGCCAAACAGATGACCTCTGGTTTTCCTCTCATATGTGGCGTGCAAGATATCCTCAATCTTCCCCATGGCACAAATATCCTCTACATCTTCCTCATTGATTTCCAAGCCCTCTCACTCGGCTACTTCCCTCTTCTTTCTATTCATATTATACTATTAGGTTCGTTTGTTTCACGTCACACCTGCTTTCCTTATGATTTCCATGGTCTATTCATCATCTATCATGATGGGGTCCATTTCTTCCTTCTTTTGGCTACTCTCTAGAGCCTTCTCCATATCTCAGATATTCCTTAGTGCTTCCTGTTGGGAACATGCCTATTTTTAGGAAAGACCTATTTTTGGAAAGGAAGACCTAATTTTGGGGCACGCGCAATAGGTGGCAAGAAAGAAGAATGCATAAAAGGAAGGAAAAACAACATGCAAGAGGAAAAACAACGTGGAAAGTAGGTAGACAAGCCTAAACAGGATAGGTTTAGGGTTTTTTATAAGGATTGTAATGGATATAATCTTGTAAAATAGTATAAATAAGAACCTAGGAGATCTAGGTTGTTGGGGATGTTGTTTTTGGGTTGTTGAGTAGTTGATATGAGGATATTGTTGATTGTAATAATTATGGTCGAAGAGTCTAATAAGCTATTCCTTGAGGGTTAGATCATTCTCTAAGGAGTAAGGTGTGATCTAGTCCAACTCATAAAGTATTCATGCCTTGATCTTGATGGTATGACTGAGATTTAATGCACACAATAGAAGATCTTGAAGAGAGAATGAATAAAAGAGCAGAAAAGCCAGATCTTTGTGGATGTAGCCCTAGGGGGGGTGAACCATGGTAAAACCTATGTTCTGTATGATGTTTATTGAATATTTACCTCTAGTTAATGATTAGATTATGAATGAATGATTAAATAAATGTATTAGAATTCATGCATGAGGATAACGATGAATAAATCCTAGAAATACTTAAATATTTAACAATGACAATGCACAAGGAATAAAGAATACAACCACAAATCCCCACTCATTCCTAGACTGCAAGCACTTGAGAATTGCAGTCACCCATAAATATATCTCAGGTGAGACTGCGTTGTGCACCCTTTTAGATGGTTTTTTTGGAAACTTGTTGAGATCTGAACCCGGGTCAACTCATGAAGTAGAAGAGAGATCAAACCAACAAATGGTTCCATTGCTGGCTGGAATTATATAGGATTGAGTGGACGAGATCCGTGGAAGAAACAAGCAGAGAATGAAACAATAGAAGGGAATCTTTAGGCCATGGTATACAACAAAGGCGAAGATCGAAATATGGTTAAAAACAAAGGAACTTTAGTTTGCGTTGAAGGACAACATAAACCCTAAGTTAACATTGTGCAAATATCTCAAAAAATATGTGTTCAATGACTTGCACAAGGTATTTTTCTGTGATTTCCCGCATTTGTTGCAGGAGTGGTTATTGAGGTTAAAATACAACCACCCTAAAAATCGAATTAGACAGCTGAAGTGGAATCCTTTGGAAATCGTGCAGTTACAACAAGTTAATAAAAAAATTGCGCGCAGTATATTTCTGGTTAGACATAATTGTTGCAAGTTTTATCGCCAAATTTGCAATCGATACCGCAAATTATTACACCATATCAGAGCAGGATTTTTTAAAAGGACCCATAGGTAGGTACATCAAATCATTGTATACCTTAATCAAGATTTTATTGTATGACAATGACGTGATTACCATGGAATCAAAGATCTAAACTTCCCTGTGTGCATAGGGGAAGGGGGGGGAAACACTAACAAGAGGTTGATAAATGGAGGAAGAGATGGATAAGGGAAAGAAGAATGAGGCCATGGACCTAATCATGATGGAGGAATACCATATAAAGTAGATAATAGAAAAAAATGTAAAGATGCCAAGTGGAGTACCCTACCAATATAAGATGAATAACAAGAAGATATCCATAGCTGATAGAGAGAGATTGTAAAGCGGTGAAGAAGAGGTATAGGATCTCCGGGATGTGGAGATGATTGAGGAAATCCTATACACAACATATGAAAGGAAAACAAGAGGTCCAAGGTCAGGGATAGAAGGCATAATTCCAATCCATATCACCATTAGTGTGGAATCTACAACCCCATGTGCGACTAATACACTAGAAAGAACACCCACGTTTAGACAACCAAATTTTAGTGGAAGAAGAACACTAGGACACACATCTAATCAAGGAGCAACAACTGGAGGAGCCAATTCAAGAAGTAGCAGCCAATTATGTACACTGCATGGAGGTAGTAGTTTGACATAGTTCAAAATGGAAGGAAATGATCCTACGATCATATTACTAAAATTTCAGGGAGAGGCATCAGAGGACCCTGAAAATCACTTATTCATCTGTGAGAAGATCTAAGAAGGAAAACAGATCACATACGAGAATACAAATCTCGCATAGTTAGAAATCACACTAAGAGACCATGCACTAGATTGGTATATGAGCCTATATGTAAACAGTCCACTAGGAGTAACAAAGACTATTGCATATATGGAAAAACTATTGATAAACATATTTCAGAATCCCATCTCAAAAGACCAATGTATGAATGAAATGATTGAAATCAGGAAAAAAATAGATGAGTCTGTTTGGGAGATTGATCATAGGTTAAAACACCTGAAAGGTAAGTTGAAATATGCAATCACTCACATGAAACATATGCACTTATTGGTGAAATCACTATTACCACATTCGAAATACCCATTAAGACAACATAAGTTCCAAAATCAAGCAGAGGATTTGCAATCATCCTTATAACTGGAAGAGAACCAATATCAACAGACAGATCCAACAATAGAGGATCTGAAGGAGGATTTGAAGAACCTAACATTCCAATTTAACCAGAATAAGGGTAAAGTGAAAATAGAATATGTTTGGTGTACACTATGCAAGACAACAAGACACCATAAGAATGAATTTCCAACTTTCACGCAATATTATATGGAAACAGGGGTTCCAAACCCATTTCGAACAAGAGGACCATGGTGCATGATTTATAAGACACATGGACATGATCCATATTATTGTACAATGATGCAAAAATATCAGATAGTACCAAAAAGTTCATATTGCAATTTTTGCAAATTAGTGGGTCATGATGATAAGGACTGCAAGACAATGGAGTTGATGAGATAAATAACTTCAGATACTTATAGGGTGTAAACATAAATGATGACAGGACAATATGAATCTCAATTCAACTAGGTACCACCACCATACAATAATGTGCAACAACAATACAACAATGTGCAACCATAGTATAATAATGCACATCCACAATATAACCCTACACAATATAACCAAGTACCTTATTACAACACACCATGCAGAGATTGAGGTGGATATATAGGTGGAGGATGAGGTAGAGGAGGATTTGGATGAGGAAGAGGACTAGTAGTGTGCCACAATTTCCAACAACCAGGACATTATGCAAGAGATTGTCCACTCCCACCAACGACATGCATGTACTGTTGTGCAACAAATAATTACACAGAAGATTGTCCGATACTCTTTGGAAGATCAAAAAAAAAATGAACCAAAATAACCAGAATGTCTAATGGATCTCTCCATAAGCCAAGGATTATGGGAGGAACATCAATATAGTCACTCAAGGAGGAGCCAAGATAGGAAATGATGCAGTACCACGAGATCAATATCATCACCAATGGGTTAAGAAGAACATTGAGCCACATAAGTAGTTTGATGCACAGAAATAAAATGAAACATTTAAGGAATCTAGACAGGAGTGTCTCAAGAAGAATGTTTCATCTGCATCAGTCACGCAACAACTGGAAAATCTGCCAATATATGGAATTCCATTCTCAATAGGCCATACCAATAAAGAACAACCTCTAGAGAAAGTAATTATCGTAAAGAATTTTTTGTAATATTATTTTAAGTTATTGAATGACCCATGATTTGTTAAGGTCTTATAAAATATGCTAGAAATATGTAACACTGAGGTTCAAGGGAAGTCAGAACAAAAAAGATTCATTCATCTCCATACAAGAATAAGGACAAGCAGAGAATTCAAACTAAATGCCAACATTTGATATTTCAATATGGGTGATGTCATATTGGACTTAGTATCTGAAGTGAACGTCTTACCTAAGAAGGCATGGCAGTGTATGGGGTAACCTAACTGATCCAGGGGATCAAATTTTTCTCAAAATTCAAAGTGCTAAGAATTGCTTCAAATTGAACGGGTGTGTAGGCCTCATCGTCACGAACCCAACACAACTCATTCGGGTTCAAACAGACGTCGGATGAGTGAGATATCACGTTCTGTTCAAATCATCAAAGAGGCAAAAATTAATTTTTTTTGCTGACTGTACAGTCCATACAGATGCTGACGTGGCAGGGTCATACGATGACATGGAAGGGTTGTATGCTAATGTGGCAGGGCTGATTTGGTGGACAGGTGGTAGTTAGATGGTTGAATCATTTATTGACACGTGGCATCTTGGTGGCGAATGGATTGGTGACATGTGGCCAAAGTAAGGGTCGCCACGTGTCACCCGAGCATTGTTTAAAATTTGTGTAGTCGGCAGGACTCGACCCCGCGACCTCTGGGCAGGGGAAGAGTTTTTGGAAGGGCCACCCAACTGGCGCATCCACCATTGGTTCTTAACATATATGTGTTTTTAAAATTATTTGAATTGTAATGTGTTGTGGTTTGGGCGCAGACAGGGCCAGGGCTAAGCCCCAGCCCCCATTCATATACGTATGACATATGACCTACCCGCACACATAATTCAAACGGAGCCCACAACACATATGACCAGTGGTCCATACATTGCATGGGAGTTTAATTACCAATGGTTTAATCCATGTGCCGACACTTGTCAGTTGCTCATTTGATTGGAGTTTAGCCCTTTTCTATGCGCGGTCATATGGTAAGCCACATGCCCAATGGTTAGGCAGTTAGGGGCTAGGTTCCCTAACCATCCTATAGTTTGCACAATTTTGCGGTTATGCACATGGTGCTAGGTTTTAGCATGGAAATGAGTGTGGGTGATAGGTTGGACACACAGAGGTGCAATTTGTCGATCCAAAGACAACAAGTTTGAAGGGGAACTTTCAGGAAGCCTATCTTCTTCAATTTTTGGCCAAATCAGGTGCCGAAAAAGCCCAGCTAGGGGTTTTTGTATGTTCTTAAGCCATTGGAGCCATCTATTTGAAATTTGGAGCATTGTAAAGCACATATTTTATCACTTTGAGAAAATAATATAAAAGATCCATTGGAAGCTGGACCAGGAGATGTAGCCCAAGAGAGGGGTGAACTCCTTTATCATTTGCTGTGTTACGTGTTTACTGTTCACTGTTATCTGTTGCTTATTATCTGCATCTTGAATGTGTAATTTCTATAAAAATTTATGTTTGCAAAATTGATCCATTTGCATAAGAACACTTGAATTAAAACTTGCAAATATTTTCAAGAATACAAGCCCTTATCATTTTCAGATCAAGTTGGTATCAGAGCTTAGGTTTTTGAAGGCGTGATTATTTGCAAGTATTTTGTTTTCTAATGCTCACAAGGTTGAAACTCACAAGAGGAGAAGTTCAACTTATAGAGCCAAGTTCTCATCCTTCAAGAAGAAAAATTATATCATCACCTCAAGCTTCAAGGAGGCATTCACCAAGTATTTATCATGAAGAGAGACATGAACATATTCCTACAGAAGATGAAGATCTCAAAAAGGATTTCATGGAAATGAGAGAAATGATGAAATTCTTTATGGAAGAAAGGAATACAAGGTTGCAAGGTGAAGGCTCCAACCCTTCAAAGAACAAGGGAGATAGTGGTGATAAAACTCCAAATGGAAATGGAGGGAAAGGTGCTTCTCCACCACCCTCACCTCCATCTTCCTCTTCTTCTACCAGTTCACAACCTCTTCCAAATTCTCCAAAGGGACATGGTAAAACTCCTCCACAAATTCCTTTGTTAAAGCTTGATATTAAATTTGAATTGCCAATGTACAATGGAGAGGTAAATGCTGAGAAATTAGATAACTGGATTCATCAAATTGAGGTGTATTGTAGGATACAAAAAATTCAAGATGATGAAACTAAGATTCAGCTTGCTTATTTAAGATTGGATAGTGCAACACTCATTTGGTGGGAAGCCAAGACTTAAGAGGACATGAAGAAACATGGTAAAAGTTTAACCTCTTGGAATGATTTTATTGTTGCAATTAAAAAACAATTTTACCCATTGGCATCTATGCAAAAAGCTACTATAGATTGGCAAAATTTTAGACAAGCTAAAGGGAAAAATGTGCAAAGCTTTACTCAAGAATTTAGGAGAAGAGCTTTGGTTTTGGGAGTAGATTTGTCTTCTCAAAAAACTTTACTCAAATACATTGGAGCTTTACATAGTTACTTGAGACATACAATACTCATGTTTAACCCTTCA
>ML786585.1:89046-112828 GCA_009831015.1 Picea engelmannii | reverse complement strand
TGTTGAGCAATATGCTTTAGATGCTGATTTTAAAGAAGTATATGCAACTTTGTGTCATTCTAACCATGTTGAGGAATTGGATTACCATGTGCATGATAATATTTTGTATCATCTTGGCAAGCTATGTATTCCATAGGGTGAAACAATCAACATAATAAGAGAAACCCATTCTTCTCTTATTGCTGGTCACTTTGGTGTAGGCAAGACGGTGGCTAATTTGCAAAGGTACTTCTATTGGCCTAAAATGAATGAAAGTGTTTCAAGATATGTTTGAGGATGTTCATTATGTGCCACAAGAAAACCTAGCAATCGAAAGTTGGGTTTGTATACTCCACTTTCGGTTCCTTCTCGTCCTTGGCAAAGTATTTCTATGGACTTTGTAGGAGGTCTACCTATGTCTAAAAAAAATCATGATTATCTTTATGTTGTGGTTGATCGATTTAGCAAAATGTGTATTTTTATGCCTTGTAAGAAGCAGGTTACAGCTAAGCAAATGGCACAAATGTTCTTTCAGCATGTTTGGGTACATTTTGGATTGCCTAAATCCATTAATTCTGATCGAGATTCTCGATTTATTGGGAGTTTTTGGTTGAGTTTATGGGCACTCATGGACGCCAAACTGAAAAAGAGTACAACTTTTCATCCACAAACCGATGGTCAAACAGAAGTGGTTAATAGAATAGTGGTGCATCTTCTTCGTGGTTATTGCAACAAGCATCCTAAACTTTGGGATGAGCATTTACACTACATTCAACATGCTTACAACTGAGCTAAGCACTCTTCAACTCAAACATCGCCATTTGAAGCATGTTTTGACTATTTGCCCAAATATCCTTTAGATTTTATCTTTGGGAAGGATATTGTTATTGATGGTCAATCTGACATTGATAGGGCAGAAAATTTCATTGAACAAATTCAGTCGATACATCAATTGGTACAAGAATAGTTGGAAAAGAGTCAAGCCAAGTACAAGACAAGACATGACAAGCATCGTGTTGATCACAATTTCCAAGTTGGAGATGAAGTTTGGCTTTACATTACTAAGGAGAGGCTTAAAGGAGAAGGTAAAAAACTGAAACCAATTCGATATGGTCCTTTCAAGATTCTTGACAAGATTGGTAACAATTCCTTCCATTTCAATTTACCTCCTTATATGCAAAGGTATGCAGTTGTTAATGTTGAGAATTTGAAATTGTATGAGCCTCCTTTGATTGATGATCAAAGAAAACATGTTCAGATTCCTTCTATAGATGATTTCTCCCCAGAATATCTTTCAGAACTGCATGAAGACACCATCCTTAACAGGAGAATGAGAAATTAAAAACAAGGAAATGTGGAATATCTTCGAATTGGTCTTAAAGGCACAAATCCAAGCAAAGACAAGTGGATTGAGGTTGGAAAGGTGAGGGAACTATACCCTCATCTTCAGATATACTGAAAATAGCCTTTTGGAGGTCCAAAATCTTTCCAATGGGGAGGTGTCATCTAGGGGATCAAATTTTGCTCAAAATTCAAAGTGCTCAGAATCACTTCAAATCAAACGGGTGCGTAGGCCTCATCGTCATGAATCCAACGCAACTCATTTGGGTTCAAACGGACGTCGGATGAGTGAGATATCACGTTCTATTCAAATCGTCAAACATGAAAAAAATAAATAAAATTTGCTGACTGTATAGTCCATACAGTCCGTACAGATGCTGATGTGGCAGGTCTGTACGATGATGTGGCAGGGCCGTACATTGACGTGGTAGGGATGAGTTGGTGGATAGGTGGCAGTTGGATGGTCGAATCATTTATTGACACGTGGCATCTTGGTGGTGAATGGATTGGTGACACGTGGCCCAAGCAAGGGTCGCCACGTGTCACCCGGGAATTGGTTAAAATTTGTGTAGTCGACAGGACTCGACCCCGCGACCTCCGGGTAGGGGAAGAGTTTTGGGAAGGGCTGCCCAACCAGTGTGCCCACCATTGGTTCTTAACATATATGTGTTTTTAAAATTATTTGAATTGTAATGTGTTGTGGTTTGGGCGCGCACAGGGCTGGGGCTAAGCCCCAGCCCCCGTTCATATACGTATAACATATGACCTACCCGCGCATGTAATTCAAATAGAGCCCACAACACATATGACCGGTGGTCCATACATTGCATGGGAGTTTAATTACCAATGGTTTAATCCATGTGCCGACACTTGTCGATTGCTCATTTGATTGGAGTTTATCCCTTTTCTATGCGCGGTCATATGGTAAGCCACATGCCCAACGGTTAGGAGGTTAGGGGCTAGGTTCCCTAACCATCCAATAGTTTGTGTGGTTTTTTGGTTATGCGCCTGATGCTAGGCTTTAGAATGGAAATGAGTATGGGTGCTAGGTTGGACACACAAAGGTGCAATTTGTCGATCCAGAGACAACAAGTTTGAAGGGGAACTTCCAAGAAGCTTATCTTCTTCAATTTTTGGCCAAATCAGGTGCCAAAAAAGCCCAGCTAAGGGTTTTTGGACGTTCTGAAGACATTGGAGCCATCTATTTGGCATTTTGAGCATTGTAAAGAACACATTTTATCACTTTGAGAAAACAATATAAAATATCCATTGGAAGCTAGACCAAAAGATGTAGCCCAAGAGAGGGGTGAACTCCTTTATCATTTGTTGTGTTATGTGTTTACTGTTCACTGTTATTTGCTGATTATTATCTGCATCTTGAATGTGTAATTTCTATAAAAATTTGTGTTTGCAATATTGATCCATTTTCATAAGAACACTTGAATTAAAACTTGCAAATATTTTCAAGAATACAAGCCTTTATCATTTTCAGATCACTAACTTAGTCTATTCACATGTCCAACTGTAACTAGCAAATAAACATAGAGTGTTACCTATTGGAAGACTTAAAGGTGTGACAGTAAATTTGGATGGAGTGCACACTGTGGAATATTTTTAAGTAATAGAGATAGTGGACGACACCACACCTTACCCAACATTGCTTGGATTGGATTAGGAATTTGATAACTAGGTGATAATCAACCTAAAAACAAGGAAAATGAATTTTGAATCAAGTGAATATAGAGTCATCACACCATTGGATCCTTCAGAAGGGGAAAGATTTGTAGAGGCCACTTTTTTAGATCTGGTAGAAATAAACCAGTTGTACAGAACCACTATGTGAGAAGAGGATTATCTTCACCCGATTGTAGATGGGGTACTCAGCTAGAGAAGCATTACATCATGTGCTTCCTACTTCGATATAGGTTTGGAGAATTGGCAACAAAGATTACATGAATTTTCCACAAGGAGGTGTGGAAGAATAGATAGCGTAGTGAGATGGGTTGGTACAAATATAAGAGAACCTTCCAGTTTTCATGGATTAAATGACTTAGAGGAATTCTTGAGAAAATATGAAGAGGAAGTGTTAGAGAATCAAAGGCTCTTATCCCTAGATATTTCACTCAAAGAAACACCTTCAATATGGTGGGCTGTGTATAATGGAGAAATTAAGGACTGGTATCAATGTAAACGATTACTGCACATTAGATTTGGCGCAAAGCCAAGGGGAAATATAGTCCAGAAGTATGATGGGAAAGGCACACCAGTTGAACACTTGGAGAAGTGTAGAACACAGTAGAGGATAACACCACCAGAGGAATGGCCTCATCACTTTATCCATACATTGGAAGGAATCCTAGGGAACTGGTATGTAGACTAGGAGATGCACAGAGGCACTATAGGATGGACAAGATTACAACAAAAAATTGTAGTAACTTTCTCATTTGAAAATGAGAACTGCAACATTGATTCAATGCTAAATCTGATACGGGGAATGATATTTATTAATGAACCAGAAGTTGAAATAATGAAAGAATATCAACAACAGAACAAATAGATAGTCAAATAATTAATGTCATGTTGTCATGTGGAAGAAGAAGCACCAGATGAAGATGGCCCACGCAACATTCAGATTACATAAATTGAAGAAGAAAGAGAGGTGGAAGGTCCATCTTTGGAATCAAAAGTATTTGCTACACCAATCAATGTTAATAAATTCAACATAGGGATGAATGATAATCCTAAAATGGCAAGTATTGGAGACTATCGGGATGAGAAAACAATAGAAAGAATAACAGAGTTACTGCATGAATATAGTTTGACCTGTTCCCAATGAACTTTACAGAGATCAAAGGTATAGAAGGGGAGATAAGTGAGATGAAGATAGCCCTCAAACCTGAAGCTGGACCTGTAAGGAAGAGACCCTACAAACTGAACCCAGTATATAAGAGGAAAGTAAAAGAAGAAATTGATCGAATGTTGGAAGCTGGTATCATAGAACCAGTAGAGTAATATGAATGGATAAGTCCTATGGTAGTCCAAGAAAAGAAACAAGGGGGGATAAGGATCTATGTATATCTAAGGAACCTTAATGATTCTTTCCTACATGACCCTTTCCCTACCCCTTTTACAGATGAGGTATTAGAGAATGTGGGAGGCTAGGAAACATATTCATTTACAAATGGATTCTTAGGTTACCATTAGATCAAAATAGCTCTAGAGGACAAGTATAAGACTGCATTTTCTACAAAACGGGGTTCCTACCAATATACAGTCATGCCATTTGTGATGAATAATGCACCAATCATTTTCTCAAGAGTAGTCATAACTGCTTTTAAGGAATTCATACATCAATTTTTAGAAGTATATCTGGATGACTTGACTGTATATAGTCTTTTAAAATACCATGTGGAAGTGTTGAGACTCATGTTGGAAAGATGCAGACAATGTCATATATCATTAAATATCAAGAAATGTTTTTTTGGTACAACTTTTGGAATATTGTTGGGACATATAGTGTGTAAACAAGGTTTTCTAGTGGACCCTGCTAAGATTGCAATCATTGTAAATTTACCACCACCAAAGTCAGTGTGACAGTTAAGAGAAAAAATGGGACATACAGGTTATTACATGAAATTTATAAAGGGGCATGCACATATTATTGCACCAATGTAAAAACTATTAAAGAAGGACACCATATTTCAATTGAATGAATACTGTCAACAAGGATTGGAAACTATGAAGGAAAATATGGTAACAAAACCTATACTAGTACTCTCAGATTGGGAAAAGACATTTCATGTGCATGTAGATGCATTAACCATAACACTTGGAGCAATTCTGGCATAGCCAGGAGCAGGGGACTTAGACCATCCTATAACCTTTGCAAGCAAAATTTTTTCAGAATCAGAGCATAATTATAACACCACAGAAAGAGAAGGCCTAGCCATGGTATATGCACTTTAGAAGTTCATGCATTTTTTACTGGGAAAACAATTTAAAATGTTCACATACCATTCTGCCCTCAAATATCTCGTCAACAATCCAGTGTTGGGGGGAAGTATATGTAGACTGTTATTGTTATTTCAATAATTTTATTTTGAAGTGATATTCAAACCATGGAAGCTGAATGCAGGACTTGATCACCTATCAAGGGTAACTAATGGAGAAGAATGTACTAATTTGGAAGACAACTTCCCTGATGCACAAATATTTTCGATACATGTAGCTGATGAATACTTCATTGATATTATTGAATACTTAAGTAAAGGGGTTGCACCACAGGAATTTAGCACTATGCATAAGAAAAATCTCATAGTCATAGTTGCAGACTATCAACTCATTGCAGAACATCTACATAATATGGGCATAGACAACATTTTTAGAAGGTGTGTATTGGAATATGAAAGGCCCAGAATTTTGGTAGAAGATCATGAAGGTATAGATGGAGGACACTATGCAGGAAAGGATACCACATAGAAGGTATTGCGTGTAGGATGATGGTGGCCAACAATCCATAAAGATTCCAAGGAATATTGCCAAAAAAGTTATGTATGTCAGAGGGTTGGCAAAACCAACAAAAGGGATGAGATTCCTCTAAGACCACAGGTGACTCTGCAGACATTTGATAAGTGGGAAATAGACTTCGTTGGACCTATTAATCCATGAACAAAAAGTTCAGGATGTAGATATATCATTACTGCGATTGAATACTTAACAATATGGGAAGAAGCAACACCAATCAAAGACTGTAGCACATAGACAACAACACACTTCATATTTGAGAAAGTAATCACTAGATTTGGATGTCCTAGGATTCTGATGAGGGACCAAGGCACTCATTTTATCAATGATACCATCAGGGATATGACCGAGGAGTTTGAATTCTATCACCAGAAGAGTACACCATATCATTCTCAGGAAAATGGAGCAATAGAAGCTTTCAATAAGATTTTGGAAAATTCTTTGACAAATATATGCAATGTTAACATAGATGATTGGGACTTGAAGATACCAACAATATTATGGGAATACATGACCACATGCAAGAATTTGACAAGACATATACCATTCATATTGGCGTATGGGCAGGAAGCAGTAATACCATTATAATTTTTGGTACCCACTTTGCGCGTAGCAACAATTACCAACATGATCGAAAGAGGTGCAGTACAAGAGAGGTTAAGTCAACTAATGGAAATGGAAGAGGACATGATTCTGGTAGGATTTCACCAGGAAGTAGAAAAAGAAAGAGAAAAATCCTAGCATGACAAAAATATTAAAAAGAAGAGTTTTAAGGAGGGAGACCTAGTTCTACTCTATGACAACAAATTTTTCCAACACCCTGGTAAGTTTAGAATTCATTGGATAGTGCCATATGAAGTAAATACTGTCACAGATGGGGGATATATACAACTAAAGGACTTGGGAAGAACAAAATTGAAAGGCATGATCAACGATAGTTGATTGAAACTGTAAAGAGATAGTCAACCTACTAACCGTTAAAAGTTACAACGTAGTAAGGAAGACATGTATATAGTGTACTATAGTAGATATTAGGAAATAAAACTTATAAAAACAAAGACAAAAGTAGAAAAAGGAATAAAAACGTAGAAAAAGAAAGAAAATACAAAATATTGGGGAATATCGTGCGCAATAGTTAGTGGAATAAATATGAGAAAGAGAAAAAGTGATCGCATGCAACATATGGTTGAAAAGAAGAAAATGCGACACACTAAGGGAAAAGTCATAGTAGAAACGTACGGTGCACCGAACAAGTACAACTCACCAGATAACGGGCCAGTGGTCAGAAAATAAAAAATCGATCGCTAGGGAAAAAAGGAACAAATTTGGAATTTTTGAAACTGAACGAAGCGTAATCAAGAATGTTTAATACATTAATAACAATCAAAGAAGATTCTCTGAGAGGATTCATGGAAATTATGATGCCCTATATATAATGAAAACACGCGCTAAATGAGACACATTGTGCATTTCCAAACCCATGAATCTAGGGAGCACGAAAACGAGAGGTGAACAAGAGAATTCTGAAATTGTAGTATCTCAAACTCAATCAGGGAATGAAGAACTACCCAATATGGCACCTCCAAATGTCAACGCACCTAGCCAAACAACACTAAAAACACGCAACAACCGTAGGTCAACACAAGAAACCACAGAGGAATAGCAGGAGTTTACACAGAGGGAAGGAATGGCCGATGTCGACTCAATTCCCTTGTCGTAGGTCGAACCATTGAGTGCCACACTGGTCAAGGAAGAATATAAGGCCCCGACGATGGTTGGGATGAATATATACTTGCACAATAGTGCGCAGGTCCATAACCCTTTAACCATAGGAAACCCACTGTAACCTTCCAGAGCCAAAGTAGTCCAAAAAATGAATGGTAGTGATAGTGAATGAATAAAGTCTAATAGACCAAGGCCACAACCTATGGTGGGTGTTGTTCATGAGATTAAAATTAAGGATCAAATAATAATTTCAGGCATCAGGAAATTTTAAGAGATTGTGTTTTAAAGTGCTTTTTCTACCTTAGTTATATGAGAAAAATTCCTTAAATGAAATTAACAGTTTGACAGCACAAAGGCCGTATTTCATATCTGAGACAAATTGCAAGATCGAATGGTAAGATATGAAAATACAAAAATTCAAAACGAAGCAGGGCATCAATTATTGAAGAGTCCCACCTTGTTTGTAGTAGAGGAAAAGAGATAGTGTAACATTGAATAAAGAATAAAATGCAGTAATCTACATAGCAATTAGGTATTGATTTACTCACAATAAATGCAGAGGAAAAGATGCCTACTTTAATAAATTACCGAGACCTTGTGATTACAATAGTTTTTGTACTAAATTGGAATAAAAAATTTATCCAGGAATACATAAAGAAATGTTGAGAAGTGGAAAACAAAAGAAACACATAACCCAGATTTAACAAAACTTGGAATCTCTGTTTGCACTTGTATTAATAATCTATAAGGAGAGTTTTCTCTATTACAATCGGAAAGAAGCAACCTTTGCTAAGTATTTGATCTATGTGTTTATACAAAATGGTCTCAACTCCGAACGGTTGTACTTCTCATAATTTAAAATATAGTAAATATTACAAACCGTAAAACTGAAAAGTTCCATTAGTATTCTCCTCTGCCTCTTCGTCTGTTGGTAGAGACATTTCTTCTTCTCATCCTTTAACCTGGAGACAGCTGGCATATGATCTCGACCTGTATGATTAGTATGTACATGTTGTCTTACTTTTTTCCCGAGTTACTTGCTTTCCCATATTCGACACATTGGATGCATATACTCACTAACTATACCACCAACCTAGAAGGTTCAATTGCTTCATTTGCTTCAAAAATGTATAGCTTCTTTTCTACCTGACGCAACCTTTCTTGTATACTTTTTGATGCTAAAGATGTGATCTGTAACTGCAAGCTTCGACTTACGATCCGTTTTTTTATTTGGATCATTTGCTGGATGTATGTCATGGATACTTCTATGTTTTTCCTAGAATTATATTGGTTCTTTGCTATGTCAATTTTTCCAGGGCTTTATAGATAGTATTTCCTTCAACATCAAGTAGCCCTTTTTTTAGTGAAGATATTGCTTCTAGGAAAGATTCATCTACCTCTCTAGCCAATCTCTTTCTTTCAGCAAGATTTGTTTCCTAGGCCTTCAAAATTATGTCACCTCTGGTTTGCTCAGAAAGAGATAGTTGAGAACCTCTGATACATCATCCTTTGGTACTAGTAAGATAGCCTCCTGAAACGTAGCACGTTCTGAAGGGGCTTCTCTCTCTTTAATGTAAATGTTTTTCAGGGAAAGGTCTACTACTAGATAACAGTTTTGAATGGCTTCCACTTTTGCAAAGAGATCTTGCTGGGATGATTCTAGCTTTTCATGTACTTCTAATGATTGAGCATGGAAAACAATCATCTCTACTGATGTACCTTCATATCTACTGATGTAGTTGCTTGATTAATTCTTCCTTTTGAGTGACCAACCCTCTTTTGTCCTGCGAAGTTTGATAGAGCTCATCTAGGTTAGCTTTCAGTTGTTGGATCTGATATCTATCATCGACTCTGACTTGTTCAAATTCTATGTTCATCTTATTTCTTACATCCCGTTCCATGGTCGTCATCTGGTCTTCCAACTGACTTACCAACAGGTTCCTCTATTTCAGCTGCTCAGGTAGATTTTCTACTGAACACTGATTGGTCGTGGAAAAGGCACCTAATGATCCTACCATTTCCTTGGCAAATTCTAATTCATCTAGGCTCTGTCCATCATACAACATTCTATTCCTTTTCACTGTTGCACCATATGTTTGATGCATTTATATTTTAACTATGGCCCTCCTCTTCTTGTTGAAAAAGAAGTCCGAAGGAGGCATTTCTTCGGCTAAAATCAGAGTGAGATCCTCTATAAATATGACTTCGGAATTGGGATTTCCTTGATTTGACTATAAAGGTGTTAATTACATAATGGGGATACCTATCTCTATGGATGGTTGTTTCTTTACTGTGTTGGTATCCGGTTTACCTGGTGTAGACGACAATGTATCCTGCCCCATTTTTAGAAACACTTTAAGATGATCTTTTGTTTTGGTACCTGGTGGATTCAACAATGAAGTCTCCACTTTCCGAGTTAAAAATTCAACACTCTATGGATTCTCTTCAGTACCCTATTTTCCAGAACTTCTTGCCTCCAAACCCTAAGATGTAGCTTCCTTTGTAGATGAAGGTGTTATTGGTTCTCCCTATAATACCTTTGGCAAACTATTATTTCTATGCTTTTGAAAATTGTAGAAACTAGCTAGTTGATCTAGAGACAGAGTTCAAGCTCTGTTCAATACTTCCTCGTATGACCTGGCTCCCCTGAATAATTCATCCCGTGCGAAAGTCCTGTGCACATGATTCTTTAAATTGTATTGATCCAGGTGAGTTTCCATGATATTCTGGGGATCGTGCCTTTTAAAATCAATATTGACTAACTTGACGTCTTCTAGAGCTGTTGCCTTTACTTTTGAATAGCCGAAATCTAACAATGAAAACATACCAACCTTTAGAGGGAAGGTTGGCCATACCTTTTTCTGGGCCACTTTCAATTCATTGTTGATGCCCGATGTCAAGGTTTGGTAAGTCACCTCTTGGAACACCATCCTATCTGGTAAAGAATTTGGAAGAGCATGGGGGGGAATTGAGCACCAAAAAACCTTGATGTAGTTAAAGGTCTCCTCAATACACCAGTCTTCTATTTTACCTAGGTTTTCCATGATTTTGTCTGAAATTATGGGAGGTGGGAAACCATATAGGGCGACATGAATCAAAACCACTACATAATGACAGATTTCATAGAATAAATCTATGGCTTTGTCCTCCCATAGTTTGGAATGATAAAAATGAATAGGCTCGGCGCTGGTCGGGGTCCAGCTCCAGATCATTAGAGGGAAATGAGTCAAAAAGAAAAGAGCATCCATTATGTATGTAGACATAGAAAATGGGGTAGGTTTCCCTTTGGAATTTTCCAATTGATACCCTATGATTTCCTTATTCAGGTTGTCTGACAACATCATAGCCCAGTATAAACAGAAGCCCTCGACCACTTCATGCATAATTGGTACCCATGCCAATGGGAAATGAGAGGAGTCCTTTTTCTCGAATATCCTACAAAGCATCATAGCCACATAAATCATATGGGTGTCTAATGATGCTGTGGCATATATGTCATGAGTGTTGTCTCTGAATTTCTCAGGATGCCCCCACCAATCTTTGATTAAATTAGGGTAGTTTTTGTCATATTGTGTGCACTCCTATTTGTGAAACTCCAACAAGAATGTAGCGTTGTAACTACATTTAAAAATGGGGGATAATTTATACATTACTTGTATATGCTCCAGTTGAAAATACCCAACAACAACCTTCTGTGAATTGCAAATGCTCCTGGTCGAAATGTCAACGATCTCCAGGGCCCAACCTATCATGTCGTTATACGGCAGGAGCCTCGGAAACGACTATTTTGTGTAGCTCTGAATGAGCTATATCTCTGAGTTTAGTCTCCTAAGTTTCACTCACTTCGTCACCTGAATCCTCGGGGAAATTTATCATCTCATGTTGTAGAATGTCGAACACCTGTGTCCACGATTTTACAGTGTCAATGACTCTCGATGAGGTGTTTTACAGAACATCTGTGTTTGGGTTTACGCTTTCACCAGCTGCTTTGGCCATCTTTCGTGGTGCCGTGATATTGATGAAAAAGACACTAGGTCACCTATTATAGGAGAATGTGTGAGCTTCTAAGTTGGATAAATCTTTCTATTCTACACGAATGCAAATGGAATTCAAAAATCAAGTGTCCTTATTCACCTTAGGCGTATTAATTTTAGAATATCTTTACTGACAATACATTCCTTTATCTTAATGAGAATATCCAACTAGCGATCTACAATCCACATTAGAATCATAATCGTAGATATGTGATTAATTCCATTAATATCGGTGGTTCGTGATCAAGGATTTAAATGAAATAAGATTTAAATTTCTCGAATTTCTATTCCACGAAAGATTAATTGCGAGATAATATTATTTAAAACCTTAATTAATCATGTTTAACTCTAATTTTTTTCAGGTATTCAGACATCGGGGTTTTTAATAGTAGCTCGAGATAGAATCCACAAAAATCGAAACCATGAAATGATTAATTATTGGTTAATCGTTATTTAGCTTTAATTAACCCCATTTAAGTTTGAAGTGTTTCGAAAGTTTGAACTTCATAGAATTCAATATGTGATGGATGATAAACGTCTAAATCTCCGAAGTGTGAAGTTATTAACTGTCCTTTAACCAAGATTAACTTAATTGATTAAGATTTAATATTTCAGGATCTTGTTGCTTCATGGATTGGCAATTTATCTCATCTTTATATTTCCAAAAGGCCATCCTCCATAGTGATGTGTCCAGAGTGATGTCATTCTAGATGACATGTTGAGGCCAGAGGGTGTCGAGTGTTAATTAGAATTGTGGGAATCCTTATATGAAAATCTCAGGGAAGGGTGCCATGTGTTGACTCAAGGAAGAGTCAAACATACATGTGTATCATGACTTGTGTCTTTCAAAGGTTGGCGAAAAAGTGATAACGGATAAATTTGGGTTTCGAGGTTTTTAAAGTTATGACTTGTTGAAACGATCTAAGCACGAAGCTCCGAAGAAACCTCTCATGACTTAACTCTTTAACCATTTGGAGGCTCCATAAATCCGAAGAGATTTAGGGTCGTTCGATTAGATGGAAGTCTTCATTAATGACGTATATCACACACGCCTTATTCTTATTTAACTAGGAATGAAAATTATTTAAAGTCCAAAAGTTTAGAAATATATATATGTTCCAACATAGTCTCCATATGGGGATTGTGTCTCCCTGTGAGGTGTGGAAGAATAGTATACCAAGTGGCTTTATTGGGTAAATGGAGTCATCGTTGTGTTCCTGGGAAACAAATTTGGGAAAAAAATCATTCAGAGAAAAATCGGATTTCAACCGAGTCTCAGAAAACCTTCAAAACATAATCAGTTATTTATCTCAAGTTAGGCTATTGATATGTCTCCATTTCTTGAAACCGAGTTTATTTTTTTTCAATATAATCAAAACAACTTTAACTAAACTATCAGACTTTATTCGATTCAGTTCACATCAAGGCAAAGTAATTTTAATGATTTATTCAGGGAATCCATGGTCGGTTTAGAATGTTAATATTATCGTAAAGAGAAACAACTATCAGAATATGTTTATACATGGATGACAACCTTACAAATATCATAGATATTTCTTCACTACCAATGAGCCTGTTCAGTACCTCGGTGAAGTTATCTACATCTCCCATTGAATTTCCTTTCACCACTTCAATTAGCAATTTTTTATTTTATTTGAGATGAGGGAAATCATTTCATGAATTTCCTTTCATCATCTCCTTTGGACAAAATGGAGGCAATCTATTTATGAATTTCCTTTCACCATTTGTCTTGGACTAGATGGGGACAATCATTTTATGAATTTCCTTTCACCATCTGTCTTATATTTTATTATAATTTTGAAGTGGGGGCAATCAATTTGTATGTAACATAAAAGGTTGATATCTACTTAAAATTTGACAATAAAGGTCTATCAATAGTTTTTGATTGTACTCTAAGATAAATCTCTCCTTATCTTCAATACATCTATTCCTATAGGGAAGATCCGATGGGCAAATTTTATTTTCTAGGGATTTTCCTTGAGCGAACTGATCAGTTTAAATATGTTAGAAGAGATAAAGTTACCAAGATTAGCCTAGACATAATTTATTTGAGTTAGAGTCAGAGGAACTTAATGATTCTCATTTAATCTTACTTTTAAGATATGCTCTTGAGATTTCCAAGTCAAGGAAAAATTGTTTCTTTCTATGAAGATTTTAAGGCCAGGCAGTGAAAATCAGGATAGAATAAAAGATCGAAGATATGCAAACGAAAAAAGAACGAGGAGTGAGAGGGTTTAAAAAGGGATTTCATTTCCACATGAGTTCACCTCTTGATTATCAAGCTTCTCTTTTATTCTTATTTTCTTTTCTTTTTTTATTTCATCTTTGTTTTATTTTCATTTGATTTAGAAATCTAGAGATTTAGATCTTTCCGATCTTTGATCAAGTGATTATATTTACATGAGTAGAACCTTGTTAACATATGATGAGATCTCTTTTTTAGCAGTCTAGTTTGAACAATAAGCATATAAATTCATACCTCAGATTTCATTTATATTTTCAACCAAACCAATCATTAAATCATCACTTGTTTTGGGAGAAACAAATATTCTGAAAACTGAGCATTGGATTTTGGTACTTCCTTATTTCTCTTCTGATAATAAGTGTTCTACAAGAGCATAAAAAGAAATAATCAGAGAGTTTCACAGAATAGGAATGATATGCAGTACAACTATTTTATTTTTTCTTTTTGGAATATTAAGTAAAACTGGGTTTATTTATAATGAAAAGTAAAATTCAGGTAACCTACGAAAGCAAGTAAAATAGTGAAAGTAAACGAAAAACCAAACCGGTATTTTCAATGATACTTTGAAACATGTCTATTGCATAAAATGTTTTAGATAGCTCCCATTGATAGGGGCATCAAAAGTTTTCCCGTCGAGATTCTCCAGTAGGAATGAATTGTTCCCCTCTGTAGATGCAATCCTTACAGGTCCGAACTAGAGGTGATCAAACTTACCGTGTTTTCCCACATCTTCTTTTCTAGCATCCCATTTTAAAAATAGATCATCGGGAAGGAACTCCCTATCTTTCTCTTTTTTTATCGAAAAGAACGTTTATATTATCTTGATATTTTTGAAGTTTGTCATCGACTTCAGCCCTGTTTTGCTGGACTTCAATTATTTGGTTTATCCTCCTCGTTACGCCATTCGGCTCTTCGTTTGTGTATTGACACAGTTTCATTACTGGAAGATCTAGATTAATAGGGAGGACAACGTCGGTACCATAAACCATTTGGAAAGGAGACATACCTATGGATTTCTTAGTGTCGATCCGGTTTTCCCATAAGGCGTACTTAAGGTGAATGTGCAAAGCCTTATTATTTTCCGTTAATAATTTCTTGATTATATTCATCAAACTTTTCTTGGACAATTTGGTCAACCCGTTTCCCTGAGGATAGTAGGATGTAGAATGCCCCAGCATAATGTTGTATTTTTTACAAAAAGTTATCATTTCCATAGATTTGAATTCTTGAGCGTTGTTTGTAACTATTTTTTAGGGGCAACCAAATCTGGATAGGATGTCTCCAAAAAATTTATTACTACCATATCTGTAGCATTCCTAGTTGGAATGGCTTCAACCCATTTCGTGAAATAATTGGTAGCAGTAAAAATCCATTTATGTTGGGTGCTTGACTGTGGGTGTATTTCTCTGATGAAGTCTAGACCCCATTGTTGAAGAGGAGCCTCTGCCTTGACTGGGACTAAAGGCAGTGCAGGGAGCTTTTGCTTTCTAGAGAATAGTTGGAAAGGGTTACAGGCCTTGACCTTAGCATTCACATCAGTAAATAACTTTGGCCAATAATATCCAGATTTTAGGATCTTGTAGGTCGTGGCCCTCTAGGCATGATGTCCTCCACACACTCCTTTGTGAAATTCATTTATGACATCCTCTATTTTAGGTTCTATTAGACAACGTAGCAAGAAGCCTAGAGTATCTTTCTAGTACAGTTGACTTTTGATAATGTAGTATTTAATTGCATGTAGCTTCAACGTTCTTTCTTTTGATGGAGTCATATCACTAGGGCACTGGAGGGTGAGGAGATATGAAATGATATCGTGATACCAGCTAGAGGAAGAAAATTTATCCTCGATATGGACTCTATGGGTTTGATTGTCAATTTATCCTATGTCTGGGATAGGTCCATGTGATTCCAAATGATTTATCCCAAGTGATCTGAAATTCGGCTCTACTAATAACTTCGCCAAACCCTGACCTTTGACCAACTTGGTTAGTTTTACTTCTAGATAGAAATCCTAAATTTTGGATTGCCACTGACCTCTCCTACCATCACTATATGGATGTACCAATAGATCTTTAACAGAGCTTGTTGGCACATAGGCGATTATTTTGGAATGCATCACATATGTCCTGAAAGCTTTGAGAGCTTTTAACATTGCGTAGGCTTGTTTTTCCAGTATATCGTATCTTAATTCGGCGTCTCTGAGACTTTTACTGAAAAAAGTCGATGGGCTTCTCGAAACCTTCTTCATTCTTTTGGAGAAGTACTACTACGATAATATGTTATGATGCGAAAGAAAAGATTAGAAATTCCTTAGTATAATCAGGAATAGCTAATATTGGAGCTTCGTTTATAGCTTTCTTAACACGCTCAAATGATGCTTTAGCTTCGACAGTCAACTTGATTTCACTGTCTTTCTTCAACATATCTATGATTAATTTGACGATTTCAGCAAAGTTAGGGATAAACCTTCTCAAAAAATTTATTTTACCTAAAAAAGATTGGATTTCTTTTTTATTTCTAGGAATTTTTATTGTGTCAATCGACTCAATTCACTTCGGATCAACCTTGATTCCATATTTTGAAACTATATGAACCAGAAGTTTTCCTTCTTGCATAGAAAAATGATACTTTTTAGGGTTTAGAGACAAACCAAATTTTTGACATTTCCCAAAGGTTTGTTTGAGATGAACTAGATGTTTTGCATCATAATTCGAGAAGACTATTAGATCATCCAAGTAAATAATAACAAATTTATCTCTCTCACCGATGAAATCTATATCCATTGCTCTTTGGCAAGTGGCCCCTGTGTTCATCAAACGAAACAACATTTTATCATACATGAAAGTTCCCCATGGAGTAGTGAATGCATTTTTTTCTTTATCATCTTCATGGACAACAATTTGGTTATAACCTAAGAAGCCGTCGATCATTGACATTATGTTGGCTCCAACTACCTTTTCTAGGACATGATCCATTTTTGGCAGTGGGTAGTTATCTTTTAAGGATGTGTGGTTTAGATTCTTGAAATCTACACAAAGTCTTATTTCTCCACTCTTCTTTCTGACGGGCACCAAATTTTCTACCCATTCAGAATATCTAAGTAGAACAATAATCTTTGCATTGAGGAGTTTCTTGACTTATTTTTCTATTACTGGTAAGAGGATAGGGTTGATCTATATTAGTTTCTATATAAAAGGTTTCATACCATGTTTCAAGGGGATCTTATGTTCAATTACAGAGGTATCATACGTTCTTAAATCATCATAGGACCATGCAAAGACGTCTTTATACTGTTTAATAAATTCAACATATCTACTCTTCACATAGATGGAAGTTATTTAGATAACTTGACTATCTTAGGATATTCTTTAGTCCCTATGTCACACTCTTCAACCTTCTCGGGCTGAGGTCATAAGGTAGATTTCAAGGGTATATCATCTTAGTCAAACAATCTCTCTAAGGGTATCAGACCTCTAGGGATTTGATTATTCTTAAGTACAAGAATTTGGTGATTTGCGATCTTATCTTGGAAATTTTTAGGATCTTATCCTTCTTGCATGATCCAAATAGGATCGTTCTGGTTTTCTTGATCTATATGAGTCTTAGAGAACTCATCAACCATTTCTAGAAATTATTTGATCTGCTCGTCATCTTCAAAGACCTACCAATGTTGCACATTATTTGGAATTGAAGGTTTTTGTCTCATTTCTATATGATATTTTACCTTTAGGACAGTGAGAAGTACAAACGTAGAAGCTTCTCTGGCCAAAGAGTCTGTCTACTAATTTTCCATTCTGGGATTGTAGTGAATGCTAAATGACAAGAAGAAATTCTCTATCAAATGCCATGCACAATTCCTTTATGAACTTATCCTTGGGTGTTTATCTTGATATTGCTTCTTTATTTGCTTCACGATAAGCTCTGCTTCACCATAAGCTATTAGGTTTTCAATTCTTAGTTTCCTGCCAGCCTCCAATCCTAAGACCAGAGCTTCGTATTCACAGACGTTATTAGTATAATTAATTTCCCATTGTAATATGTACAAAAAGGGAATAACATATTCAACTCTAGGTGCGACAAATAACATGCCCACTCCCACCCCTTTAGAGGATGAAGCGCCATCGATTTTTTTTTCCATACTCCCTCCCTACTATTTACACTTGTCTTTGGTTTTTCCATTTTTTTGTTTTCTTCTTCTATACATTCATCAAAATCCTCATCTAATGACAAAATACAATTTCCTAGATCCTGATCGTCAACATAGAATGGATAATTGTTTGGTTTTTGGGGGTCACTTACAGTGTATGCCAGTCTAGTCTCCCTGTACAGTCAAGTAAATTGTCCACCAAAAATCGGGATCGTAGCATATGTCATGTCTAGTTGAAGTGATCCCCCAAGTTTTGCGCCCCAAGACGTGGATAAAAGCATGTCGTACTTGTTAGGGATGTCAGCAATGACTACATCCATAAGAATACTCTTTATAGGAATCTGTGCAAGATTCACAACTAGATCCTTGATCATTACCAAACACTTAACCTTTCTAGAATTAGAAGAATATAAGTCTTGATAAGGTTTGGTGATTTCAAGGCCCAAATTTACAATGATTACTTTAGGCATTAAGTTGTGAGAGGCCCCATAATCTAACATGTAAATATGAAGTAAGTGATCATGCACAGTTAAGGTAATATAAAAGGGATTTACAAAATCCTTAGCATTTTCAATGTGTGAACCAAACATAATCGTAGGTTTTTCATCTTGTAAATTTATTACATCGGCATGACATTCTGCATCAGAAAAATTATTCATTTTAGCGATCTATTTTTATAAATTGGATTCTTAGCTAGCTCAACCAGAGGCATGGGGATTTTTATTTTATTTATTTCATTTTATAAACTAAAAACTCCAGTTACTTTTTCGCTCTCCCTAGTTGAAGTTTGTGCTTCTATATTTTATGTTTTCTTGGTTTGTGTTGCTCTGGTTTCAACTGTTTTGGTTTGGGCAACTTGTTTTTCAACCAGTGGTTTAGTAACAACTGCCTCATTCGTATTTTTTCTCGGGGCCTTAAATTATTCGTTTCTCCAAGCCTTAAATTATACTTTTGTTGAAGTTCGGACATTATGGAGTCGGCAATTCCTTGATATGCAGACGCTCCCAAATTATTTATACTTTCCTCGTTACTAAACAGGGGCTCTTGTTCTAGAGATCTTTCGTAATCCTGTCTAGTTAGATGAGGTTCCTGGTCTTCATCACTAAGATTGTTTATATCTTCTTCTAACCCCTCATAATTATGCATATCATCTCCTATAAAATTTTATGTTTTAAACAGAGCTTGTGTTTTTTGATCTTCAGTTTTTACTTGTCTCTGCTGGGTCTAGGGATTAGGATTTCTCCTGAAATATTTTCTAGAAAATGGGTCAAGTTTGGCTTGGTATAGTTCCATTCTAGATATTTTGTTTCACAAATCTTTGATTATCTTAGCCATATCATCCATTTTTTCTTCCACAGACCTCCCAGATCTGGAGGGTCTTGCTTGTTTCCTGAAGTGTTTAGGTTCTTTGGTTCCTGTCTCAACCTTGGATTTTTGTTTACCAGATTCCATCTTGTTTGATTTGATATCTATGGCATCGCCTTTTGTTCCCATCAGTGTAGCCAATATTCTTTATCTTAGAAGTAAGGAAAAAACAGGTTCAAAAGCGCCTGTGAAAGTTACTTTTGCTGCAGGATGCGAAGGTTTAACTTTTGCTAGAATTTTATGATAAATTTTGCTGAATCTCTGAGTAAATTCATGAACCGACTCATAATTATTTTTTCTCAATGTCCCGAATTCAGTCAAGCAGTAAAGATGGTCTTTAATTTCTCCCCATTGTCTTAAAAAGGAGTTTTTTAAATCGTCGTATGACCGTAGGGATCCTGCCAGGAGTCCTCGAAACCAAATTATTACTTGTCCTTCAAAATTTTGCACTAAAAGTCTTTAGTAAACATCCTCATGCTCAATGCAAAGGATATCGGAGAACTCATCGAAAACGTTTATGTGTTTTTTGGCTGTTAAATCTCCTTCTCCCATAAATTTTGGTAAGTTCTTCATATAATTTTCAGGTAAATCATGAAGGATGGGACGAAGGAACAAAGGAGCGTATCTGGCTGCTACCTTGCAAAAAATTATAGGGGGGTGGGGGTGGTCCTTTAACACCTCCTCCTCTACCTCCGGAGCCACCTCCTCCAGCAACATCCATCAAAATTTTGGGATATGAACTTCAGGAGTTAAAAAGAGGGTTTTTAAAAACTTCTAGGGACCGAAGTGGTGACCTTTCAAATTCCTCGGGATATGGCGAAGGGAAATATGGAAAATGATCATTAGGAGATGCAAAGTCTAGAAGGGGAGGGAAAGGAAAATGTGGACTGGTTTCTTCAAACTTACAAGATGTGTAAATCGGTGACCCGACAGGAGATGAGTCAGGGTATATAATGCGTTCTTCAAGGTTTCATAGAACCGAAACCTTTACTTCGGGCAAGGGTGAGGTAGACAGAGTATTAATGATAATGGGTAAAAAGGAAGATATTGTGTTCAAACAATTAGGATTTTTAGAAGGGTCAATCCCAATATTTATTTCGGGTATGATTACCTTGGGGTCTTCACATCTAACTTCAAGCTTTCTAGTTGAGGCTTTCACAGAGGGTGTTTGTTTAAAATTCTCTTCAAGAGTTAATTCTTCAACCATAACCTTAGTATTGACTTGGGTGACTTTGGGTTGGTATTTTTTACCTGCCGATGTGGTAGTCAACTTGAGGTATCCCTTTGGTTTTAATAAATTTTCGGGTTTAGATACAGGTTTGGTATGTTGATCGTCTAGGTTCTTTTTGGTATTCTTTCGACCGAATGCCGGCTTATTTGTGGTGGATTCACCAAATAAAAAAGTAAAAAATATCCTTAATTCAATGTTCAATCTTTGTTCACTATCAAATATAGAATCTTACCTTGTCATTCTCCCAGGGAAAAATAACTTTGTTTCTCCGTTCCCGGAAATGGCGACAAAAAGATGTTGTTCCTGAGATTAAACTTAAGGATCAAAGAATAATATCAGGCACTAGGAAATTTTAAGAGAGTGTGTTTTAAAGTGATTTTTCTACCTTATCTATGTGAGAAAAATTCCTTAAATGAAATTAAAAGTTTGACAGCTGTTGGCATAGGGCAGACCCATGGTTCACTCCAAGAGCGTGTTGGCAAATGTCTAACAGGTAGTGTATGCTTGTCATTGATGGAAAGTACAATAGTGAAGATGGCAGGATCATAGTGTGCATGTGAAGACTCTGTAGAGGCGCAAAAGTCCAAGAACCCCTTGGGGATTTGGAAGTGAAAGCTCAGGAGGAACAACGTTGAGGAAAACGCGCACATCAATGCTCAAGACACAGGAGCATAGGAAAAGCCTACAGAAGGGAGAGATCGACAGCCGTTGGATCTCATTCAGAAATACCGTCAGTCGTAAGATCGGACAGGAGCTGCACGAGGTTTACCATCGGGAAAAGCCAAGGTGAAATCCTGAAAGGAGGGATGACTCATCGGGGTTTCACATATCGGGAATCCCGTGAGCCAATGCATTGCGGAATTGAAAAGCTTGAAACCCCGACGAGTGGTAAGACTGCGGTCACGGGGATAACGGTCATATGGGCCAGGAGCCTAGCTAGGAGAGCTAGTGTGTAAAGAGCGCGTCGGGATTCGAGGGATCATGAATCCTGAGGACATATATGTTTCGACATGGGAAAGTCTGAAACCCCAATGAGGAGGTTTGGCTGCAGTCATATAGGAGAAGGTCACATGGACCAAGAGCTTAACCAGAGGGCTAATTGAAGTTAGAGGCGTCAGATCCAAGTGCAGGTTCCGACCACCATTGGATTGAGGAAAACTTGCATGATCTTTAAATGTGCAAGGGGTAGAGGGCTCACAAAAAATTGATGTAATCTGAGCCGTCAAATCAAGATTACATCTGAACCATTGATCGGAGTTTCGAGGATCACGTTTTGTAAATGTCAAAGAAACAATGCAATAGGAATCCCGATTTCTCGATATACAAAAACCCAGCGTAATCTGAGCCGTCAGATCAAGATGTGATCTAGACCGTCAACGTGACTCACATCAGCAGGCCACGTCAGCTAGGAACATGTGGAAAACCAGGTGATGACAAGTGTCAGACTGATTCAACATTTCAGGCACATGTAAGTCACGAATCAGAGTGACACGTGGCAGTATTCAACACGTGTCGATCCACGTATGACGTTAGCATATGGACACCTTGTCGGAGTTTCGGGGATCAAGAGTTGGACATGTCAAAGATTATTGACATCAGGAATCTCGATATCGCGATATGTGAAATCACGATACAATCTAAGCCATCAGATCAAGATTTGATCTGGACTGTTGATTCTAGTCAATGGAGAGGCATCAGGGATCGAGAGTTGGACATGTCAAGAATTATTGACATCAGGAATCCTGATATTGCGATAAGTGAAATCGCGATGTAATTTGAACCGTCAGATCAAGTGTTGATCGGAGGGCTACTGATGCACGACATAGTGAAACTACCAGAAACCATTGATGGCATCTGCTAGAGAATTCAAAGAGACCCCTGTGTGTTTGTTAGAGGAGATGAAGAGTCTCCAAGCTTCGTCCAAGTGAAGGAAGACTACTCTTAGAAGGGATTGACAGATGGATGAGGGTGGAAGCCTGTAACTAAAACAGAGAAGGTGAGCTCAACTATCACAAAGAAGACAAAGAGTCTCAACTGCCAGAGAAGCTGAAGAGTCACGATGATGATCAGACAGAACACTCGAGAGGTAGAGAATAACGGCGCAGAGTCAGCATGCAGAGGCATTGCGAACATTGCATGCACAAGGTGCACATAAGCTATAAATACACAGTACAGAGAAGAGAAGGGTGTTGTTGTTGTTGCTATTGGAGGTTGCTGTGATTGTTGTTGGTGAAGGTGATTCATGTGTGAAGAAGGAGGAGAGTGCAGCAGCTAAAGAGCACAGAAGAGGAACTGTGCAGTGAATGGACATGGCACACAGAGCATAAACAGTGGAAGAATAGCCAATGCAAGTGAGGTGTGCAAAAAGGTAATGAGGCAGACAGAGAAACGAAATGCAGCAGAACAGTGATGAGTCTGGTAATCCATTGTTGAACATTATATCACTGTAATAAGTTTCAGTAGAAAATATTTATATTTCAGGGTGGTTGGGAGGATCTAGGGAGGACTTGTGTCCTCAAAGGTTCAAGTGGGTGCTTGAACACAGGGAGTTGGTGCTTCCTTCTAGTAGGTGCTAGAGAAACCAGGGATTTGGTGCTTCCTTCTAGTTGGTGCTAGAGAAACCAGGGAGTTGGTGCTTCCCTCTAGTGGGTGCTAGAGAAAATAGAGAGTTGGTGCTCTCAGCAAGTTGCAGCCTGCAAAACTGAGGTTGTAGCCTCATTATGAGTTGGTGCTCATATGTATGATACTGTAAAGAATGTAACCATTACTTATCATATAAAGAAAAAGAGGTTTTTACCCTGCATGGGTTTCCTCGAGAAATATTTGTCTCTGTGTTTCTCATATATGTGAATGATGCTGAAAGTGCCATTATTTATTTCCTTGCATTACTATGATCATCATTCAGTGTCTCTACAAAGAGTTTAAAAGAACCATAATTTTTTAAGCACGGAGACAACTGATTCACCCCCCCTCTCAGTTGTCTAACAATTGGTATCAAAGCTAGGCCCTTTTTTTTTTTCCTAAGGATAGATCCTAGAGCTTAAACATGTCAAGCCATGAAGGAAATTCAACCAATAAGGCCCCTCTATTCAATGGAACAAACTTTGCCTTCTGGAAAGTTAGAATGAGAACCTACATAATGGCTTTAGGTGCAAATGTCTGGGATGTGG
>ML786585.1:15607-81811 GCA_009831015.1 Picea engelmannii | reverse complement strand
GCAGCTTGCAAAACTGAGGTTGTAGCCTCATTATGAGTTGGTGCTCATATGTATGATACTGTAAAGAATGTAACCATTACTTATCATATAAAGAAAAAGAGGTTTTTACCCTGCATGGGTTTCCTTGAGAAATATCTGTCTCTATGTTTCTCATATATGTGAATGATGTTGAAAGTGCCATTGTTTATTTCCCTGCATTATTGTGATCATCATTCAGTGTCTCTACAAAGAGTTTAAAAGAACCATAATTGTTTAAGCATGGAGACAACTGATTCACCCCGACTCTCAGTTGTCTAACAGAGCGCCCCAACAAGCCCTAACTACTGGCCCTTTTGGAAACACCTACGAAGCATATGCAGTCTCACCCAAAGTAGCTATGAGGGGGTTGCAGGACAGAGATGTCTACAACCAGGGGAATATCAAGGTGAATCTTGTATAACAACAATCAATATTCATATAGCACTTATCAACGAGATCTACTCAACGCAACTATAGATCTTAATATAACACAGTAATGCAAAGAACAGTATAATAATGGCAACGATTAAAGAATCAATCACTCACACAACACAAAATATATGTGGTTCACCCTCTCTCTAGGGCTACATCCACAGAACTGTGCTTATTATATATTAAGATAAAGCTTGTAGTTCTGATCTGTTCTCATGGCCAACAAATCCTCTCTCTTCCTCTCTTTTTCCTTCCCCCTTCCTGTGCACCCAACTGAAGATCTTACAATACCAGAAGGCTCTCCCTCTCAACACTCCCCACTCTCACAGTATAATAATATCTTAACCAACAACAATCAATATCAATACCCACCACTAGTACCGACCCAACCTAGGTCCTCTCGACCTCTATTTATACATTATAGTTCCTCTCCAACAGCCTTAGGTCGAAACCTAGGTGTCAAAAACCCTAATTACCAAAACCCTAGGTCAACTTGATCCATTTTTTTTGCGCTTCGCCAGCCTGTCTTTCCTTCTTCTCTTGCGTGGTGCTCTAAAGCATCCAATGATGGATTTTTCCACTTCCTGAGTTGTCCTCGGTCCATATTCCTTATTGATCTATCCTTCTCGATCTCCTCATCCAACGACTTGCTCTTCCACACTTCGCTCCCTCTTTTCTATTTTTTGTTCACTTTGACCCAGTGACAATCACTGTGTCTTCTGTGAAGTTCGATTTTTACCTTTTATTCCTTGTTCTTTGTTTCATTTTATAACCAAGGGCCAACATGCCCCCAACACTCACTTATGACTCATCCTGAGGCACTTTAGATCCGATCCTTTCATTTTACTTCGACTTTGGACTGCACAGTGAAGCCCTTGCTTTCTTCTTTATGCCTCCTTCCCGTTCTTGTTCAGACTGTCTTTTTTGTGTTTGGTACCCAGTTTCAACTGCACCTGGTACCTAAACCCTTTTCCTCATGCCTTTACTTAGAGTTGTGAGGCAACTAGTTTTCATAGTACAACTTCAGTCGACTCCCATTCACCAATCCTTCTTTCCATTCTCCATTCAACATCTTCAGTTGCACAACTCCTCCTTCTATGATATAGGCGATTTCATAAGGTCCAAGCCAATGTGTTCTGAACTTCCCAAGGTGTTTGATGAACTTACTGTCATATACCAATACTAAATCACCTTGCCTGAATATCTTCTTCTTGATGTACCTGTCGTGGTAGACCTTTTCTTGTTCCTTCTGAACTTGTTGATGGAAGCCTGCAATGATTTTGTCTTCTTCTATCTCAGCTAGCCGTGCTAGCATCTCATGAATAATGCCAATATCATCCATGTATGTAAATGCAACAATTCTTAAGCTCAGTGCCAAGTACTCCACCGAGACAACAACTTCAAGACCATAAACCAATTTGAAGGGGGTCTGCGTTGTTAATTTCTTGCAAGTGGTTCTATAAGCCTAGAGTACTGCTGGCACTCTTAAATCCCATTCATCCCTATTCACACTGCAAATCTTTTTCAGTGTTGTCTCCAAGATTTTGTTGAATGCTTCAACCGTTCCATTTTCTTGTGGATGGTAAGGTGTACTCTTCTGATGGTGGACTGCAAATTCTTCAGTTAGGGCTTCAACTGTCTTATTGATGAAATGTGTACCCTGATCTCTCATAAGGACCTTAGGGAATCCAAACCTGGTTATTATGTCATCAACTATAAAACGTGCAATTGTAGTTGCACTACAATCCTTGACTGCTCTTTCTTCGGCCCATCTAGTCAGGTATTCTGTCGTAGTGATAATATACCTTGCTCCTGTGCACTTTCCTGGTAGGTTGATAGGTCCCACGAAATCAATGGCCCATTTTTCAAACACCTGCAGGGTCATCTGCAGTGCTAATGTCATCTCATCTCTTTAGGATGGTTTTCCAACTCGTTGGCATACATTGCATGCTCTGGTATATTCTTTAGCATCTCTATGTAACGTAGGCCACCAAAGGGCAGCTCGCAGAACCTTCTGTGCAGTTGCTTTCCCTGCATAATTTCCTCCTACAATGCCTTCATGAGCTTCTGCAAGGATCATCAGGTTCTCTATTTCCATAATGCATATTCTTAGTATCTCATTAGGTCCCATTTTATATAGCTGACCAACTATCAGTGAAAAATCTGCAGCGTGCACCACTAGTTGTTTTTTCTAGGAGATTGTATACTCACTCAGAGCCATTCCTGTTGATAGGAACTTGACTATGTCTACGAAGTGGTCATCAATATTTCTAATGGAAATCAGTTTTGTATCCATTAATGTATCCTCCAGACTGGTAGGTTCTTCGCCATATTCCAACCTCGATAGGTGGTCTAGGCCCTTGTTCATTTTTCCTGGATTAACTATGATCTCAAAATCATACTCTCAAAACAACAGAATCCATCTACGGATTCTCCCCCCCAACACTAGCTTGTTTACTAGGTACTTCAACGCAGAGTGATCAATAAACATTTTAAAGTGTCCTCCCAACAAATAGTGGTGGAATTTCTGCAATGCATACACCATGGCTAGTCCCTCTCTCTCTGTAGTGGTGTAATTAACTTTGACTGTGGACAACTTCTTGCTAGAAAATGCTAATGGATGATCAATGTCCCCTTCTCTAGGTTGTGATAGTAAAACTCCTAATGCAATGGAATATGCATCAACGCGAACGTGAAATTCCTTGCTCCAATCTGGAAAGACTAGAATAGGCGCAGTTACCATCTTTTGTTTCAGTGTGTTGAAGCTCTGCTGGCATTCTTTTGTCCAACCTAACTGACAATATTTATTTAATAACTTCTCCATTGGCATAGTAATCTGATCATATCCTTTTATAAATTTCCTGTAATAGCCAGTATGTCCTAGCACAGTGCACAGTTGTTTGACTGAAGTAGGTGGTGGAAAATCAACTATAATTGCAAGCTTGGATGGATCCACCAACAATCCTTGCTTGCATATAATATAACCTAATAATACTCCAAATGGTGAGAAGAAGATGCATTTCTTCAAATTTAAAGAAATTTGACACTGTCCGCATTTATCCAGCATTAGCCTTAGACATTCAATATTATTTTTCAACAAACTAAAAATAGTCCAGTCATCAAAATATGCTTCTAAAAACTTATGCAAAAATTCTTTGAACGCTTCAACCACCACCCTGGAAAAGATGGCTAGGGAATTCTTCAATCCAAATGGAATTACTGTATATTGGCAGGACCCCCACTCTGTGGAAAAATTAGTCTTATGGAGGTCCTCGATGATGCAAATCTGATGGTATCTTGAAAACCCATCTGTAAAAGAATATAATTCTTAGCCTCCCACATTATCCAACACTTTGTCTGTGAATGGTGTAGGGAAAGGATCATGTAGACAAGAATCATTCAGCTTCCTGAGATCTATGCAAATCTTTATCTCACTTGTCTTCTTATCTTACACTACCATGGGGCTAATCCACTCCGATTCCTTGACAGGTTCAATAATTCCTTCTTCCAACATTCTGTCGAGCTCAATCTTCAATTTTTCCTTATATTTTGGGTTCAATCTATAGGGTATTTTCTTGACTGGATTCGCATCTGTTTTTAAAGTTATTCTCATCTCTCCCATAGGTCCTTTGATACCCTTCATATCAGTGAACTTGGTCAGGAACAAGTTCTGATACTCATGCAATAATTCTGTGATTTAGTCAATGGTAGCAACGTCCCAGTAATCTTCGACATTGGCAAGATTTGGTGTCTCCTCTGTCCCAATATTGACTTTCTTTATCTTTATTGGTTTTCCAATGAATGGAAGTTCAACTCCCAGTCCTTCCACATCTCTATGGCCTTTTGTTTCTGCAATATTCACCTTCCTTGGATCATCATCTTCGTCGGTATTAATGTTGTCGTAGATCTGCAGTTTTTGGAGGGGCGCGGTCCATTCATCCTCTTCTTGCTCCAAAGGGAGGCCATATGCTTCCATAAATACTTTATTTCTCACTATCTATAATACTTGATCTACTAAAGGAAATTCACTTTCAAACAAAAAGGTGGTTATAAAATTGTGGATCATACCTTCCCATTCTGAAGTGACGAGGCACAACTCTACTTTAAGGTACCAGTTAATCGGGGTGGTATCCAGCGTATTGACAAATCTGTGTACCCATTGTTCTCTAGGAATGTCACTCCAGGCCTCTTCATAGCTACGTACATGGTCCTTTGGGCAACTTCAACCTGTGTATCTTACTTCGCAGCTTCCTACTTGTGCTGAAAACCGCGTTGTCATTAGAGTTCGACATTGTTTCCAGTCTATGATGTTTCCCTTGTGTGTTCCCCACCATTTTTCTGGTGTGGCTTTCATGACCTCATCCATTACCAACAACCTCTGTTGTGTTGGTACGCTTGTCCCAAATTCTAATAAGAAGTCCTCTAAAGGGTTAATCCCATCAAATGTGGTTAGTTTACTCACTGTTGTGCCGATCCAACGAACTTATCTGGTTAGACTAGCACGTTTTCTTGTATATACTTCATACATCTGGTTCTTCCAGTTCTCTAATGCTTCCTTTGAGCCAGATGAAAATGTATTTTCACTTCGCCAACTCAGATTCCCATCAGCTATAGGGTTGATATAATCCTGTTGTCTGGTTGTTAATTTGAAGATGTTTTCCAGTTCAAGTGCATGGTCTTCTTCCCTGATAGGCTCTGTATATCATGGACCCTCATATGGATCTAAAGGTGCAATGACCCTAAGGCCAACTTTCTCAAATGTCATGTGTCTTTTCTTTATATCAACAACAATAGAATTATTGAAGACCCAATCAATTTCTAACAATGCAGGGTAAGGGCAGCTATAATCAACAATTTCAATTACCTCAAAGTTTGCAAAGGTTCTTACTCCATCGATGTCCACTGGGACATGCTCTAATCAGCCAAATGGGATGACAGCTTGTTGATTAGCCATGCGAAGCTTGATAGGGGAATATATCATCTTGGGTTTTCCCATGAGTGCCCAAGTCTGCTTTGTCATGACATTGACCTCCGACCCTAAGTCGAGGACCACATAGTCTATCTCATACTCTCCTATCTGAGCATTTAAGTGTAATTATTTATTTGTCCTTCTCCTTTTTCCAATTTGGTGCACTGCCCTATTCAGTAAAGGGTCTATCTTTGCTAGCTCATACTTCTTGATTAAATCTTGTAATTCTTGTACAACGCCTTTATCTTGAATCAACTTAACACAAGTGCACAAAAAGGCCATGATTTTGCTTACCTCTTTCCCTTCTGTTGGCGATGAAAACGGATCAAATTTCTGAGGCATGCCATATTCTTTGATTTCTGGTTGTCTCTCTAATGAGGATCCTTGACCTCTTTTGAACTCTTTTCTTGCCTCCTCAAGTATTTGTCTTTCTTTCTTATCATCGAACATTGGGATCTTTTCTATAGCTTTCCTGACTCCATGGTCATTTTCAATCTTTCCTCGGGCTGCTCTGTCTTCTCCTGTAGCAGTGCCTCCTCGAGTGATAACAATGAATCTAGGGTATTCTCCGCGAGGTTTAGCATATATCAGTTGTACTTGTGGGTTCTACTGAGGTCCTCGTCTTTCCTGAAGTTTAGCCAGTAGCACAAGGCATTCCTCTATGAAGTGCTCGAAGGAGTTACAGTATCTATAGGTTGTGCAAGGATTCTGACAATCCCTTGCTAGATGTCCTAGTTGCACGCAGTTATAACATATTATTTGTCCTCGACCTCAACCCATACCTCCTCCTCATTCTCTTCCTCTGTATCCGCCACGAGGATTGAAGTTTCCTCTCCCCGGGGAGTTGTACTGCAGAGTTTTTCCTTCTTGTTGTACTTCACCTTGAATATTGTATATGCATATCGACCTTTCATGCATGAGATCATAATCTCTACAATCTCGATCATCATGCTCCATTGATTTACAGAATGTACAATACAAGTTTGTGGGTGTCTAAACATACTTCTTCATGTAGTAGCACTCACCTGGGCGATGCCTATTTCTGCATACATCGCACCAGGGTAGGTTAACTTGCTTCAGGGGGCTCAACGCTTCTGAGGCCAAGTAATCATGAAATAAGGGACAGTGCTCCTTATCATGGCCTTCAGATCTGCATCTTATGCACCATATATCTTCCCTTTTATCTTTTCCCTTATCTTTCGTCATATCCTCGACCTATAGAGATAAACTAGTTAGCTGGCTCATGATCTGGCTAATGCTTGAGCTAGATTCTCCCATCAGTGTTGATTCAAGCTTCATGGTAATCTCAAAAGCTTCTTACTGTGATGCAATATTATACTACATTATAGGGACTCTTATGTGTGGTAACAACGTAGTGATGAACCATTCTTTGTTCTGTTCATCGGGGATCTGAAAAGTTAATCGGCCTGTCAAGGTCTTGAATCTCTGGTCAAACTCCCAAACAGGTTTTGCTACCCTTTGTTTAATCTCTTTTAGTTATGTAATACATTGTGACTTCAAATTAGGTTTCTTAAACTCTGCATTCAATGCATTCTTGATCTAATTTAGGGGCTTAGGTTGTGCCAATCCTTGGAAAAGTTTCATATACCAGCTCAGTGCGCGGTCCCTTAGTGTAGTGTTGAACTGGGTTCTCTTGATGGCTTCATCGGTGATACTTTTAATATTCCATACGACTTCACACAGAAACCAATTTTGATCTGGATATTCAGATCCATCTCCTCTAAAGATAGGGAGTCATATTTCATTTTCCATAGAGATGACTAGACTTATTGTCTGAGTAGATGTTGAGCTACTAGTAACAGTACTCTGAATATTCTGGTGGTTCTAACTATTCTGATTGTTAAGTACTGTTGGGACAACATGAGGATTAGCGTTACTTACCTCAATAGTCCGCGCAGTTCTTGATTCTTCTGGCTCGCTTTAGCGAAGTTCTTCAGCTTCCCCTTCTTCTTTTCTGGTGGGCTCTAGATGCTTTTTGTCAGTTATATCTACCTCTTCCCCACTATAGAAACCCTCTTCTCCGTACTTTTTCTTAAACAAGTTCTCAAGGTGAACCCCTCAAAATACTTTCCCACTGCGCATATGTCCTGATTCCGTGTCATTGTCATTGTCCAAGACTTTGAACATTATCCCTTTCAGGTCTGACCAATCTACTGTATCTTCAAGATGTGGCTTTCATGCAAGAGAATCTTGATTCTTAGCTTCAGAAAGTGAAAATTTTTTCCTATGGGTCCTTTGAAAAAGTACCTCTTGGCTTGGCTATACGATTTTGTTTTGTCAACAAAAAACTTGGTGATATACCCTCCAATAGTACTATCAAACCAATGATTTACTGCTCTGGATACAACGTTGTCAGTTCTCTTGACCTTCTGGATCAACGTCGGTGTCCAAACCACAGGAGGTCTAGATCTGATCTCAAATTGTGTGTCAGCTAACCTAGCCAACCACTCATGTAGTTCCTGATGGATTCCTCTAAACAAGATCTCATGAATGTCGGTGCAGATGAATCTTTGTAGCCAATCTTCAATACTCAGTTTAGGGTTCTTGTTCTGGGCTTTAGCGAAGTCCTTCTCTTGATCCTTTATCCACTTCTAAATATCTATCTACAATGGGAACCACCTTGACATTCACTTAAAAAGATTCTTGTCCCGGAAACATAACCATTTGTTCGCACAGGGAAGACCCAGGGTTCACTCCAGGAGGGCACTAACAAGACCTAGCTACTGGCCCTTTCGACAACACCTACGAAGCAGATGTAGTCTCACCCGAAGCAGCTATGAGGGGGTTGTAGGACAGAGATGTCTACAACTAGGGGAATATCAAGGGGAATCTTGTATAACAACAATCAATATTCATATAGCACTTATCAGCGAGATCTACTCAGCGCAGCTATAGATCTTAATCTAACACAATAATGCAAAGAACAGTATAATAATGGTAGAGATTAAAGAATCAATCACTCACACAACACAAAATATACGTGGTTCACCCTCTCTCTAGGGCTACGTCCACAGAACTGTTCTTATTATATATTAAGATAAAGCTTGCAGTTCTGATATGTGCTCATGGCCAACAGATCCTCTCTCTTCCTCTCTCTTTCCTTCCCCCTTCCTGTGCACCTAGATGAAGATCTGATCTTCGCACCCAATTGAAGATATTACAATACCAGAAGGCTCTCCCTCTAAACACTCCCCTCTCTCACAGTATAATAATATCTTAACCAAAAACAATCAATATCAATACCCACCACTAGTACCGACCCGACCTAGGTCCTCTCAACCTCTATTTATAAATTACAATCCCTCCCCAACAACCTTAGGTTGAAACCTAGGTTTTGAAAACCCTAATTACCAAAACCCTAGGTCAACTTGATCCATTTTTTCTAGGCTTCGCCAACCTATCTTTCCTTCTTCTCATGCGTGGTGCTCTAAAGCATCCAATGATGGCTTTTTCTGCTTCTTGAGATGTCCTCAATCCATCTTCCTTGCTGATCTGTCGTCCTCGATCTCCTCATCCAACGGCTTGCTTTGTCGCACTTCACTCCCTCTTTTCTATTATTTTGTTCACTTCGACCCAGTGACAGTCACTGTGTCTTCCGCAAAGTTCGCTTTTTACCTTTTCTTCCTTGTTCTCTGTTTCCTTTCATAACCAAGGGCCAACAACAACACAGAGGCCGTATTTTGTATCTGAGTCGAAATTGCAATATCAAATGGTAAGAGATGAAAATAAAAAAATGTAAAACGAAGACATGTATCAATTATTGAAGAGTCCCACCTTGTTTGCAGTAGAGGAAAAGAGATAGTGTAACCTTGAATAAAGTATAAAATGCAGTAATCTACACAGCAAGTAGGTCTTGACTTACTCACAGTAAATGCAGAGGAAAAGTTGCTTCCTTTAATAAATTACTGAGAACTTGTGATTACAGTAGTTGTTGTACTAAATTGGAATCAAACAATTATCCAGGAATACATAAAGAAATGTTGAGAAATGGAAAAAAAAAGAAACACATAACCTAGATTTAACAAAACTTGGAATTTCTCTCTACACTTTTATTAATACTCTATAAGGAGAGTTTTCTCTATTACAATTGGCAAGAAGAAACTTTTGCCAAGTCTTTTATTTATGTATTTATACAAAATGCTCTCAACTCCAAACAGTTGGACTTATCATAATTTAAAATATAGTAAATATTACAAATTGTAAAACTGAAAAATTCCATTAGTATTCTCCTCTGCCTCTTCGTCTGTTGGCAGAGATGTTTCTTCTTCTCATCCTTTAACCTAGAGACAGATGGGATCTGATCTCGACCTATATGAGTAGTATGTACATGTTTTCTTACTTGTTTCTCGAGGTACTTTCTTTCCCATATTCGACACATTGGACACATCTACTCACTAACTGTACCACAAACCCAGAAGGTTTAGTTGCTTCATTTGCTTCAAAAATGTATATCTTCTTTTCTACCTGAGGCAACCTTTCTTGTATCTTTTCTGATGCTAAATATGTGATCTGTAACTGCAAGCTTGGGCTTACTATCCATTTTTTTATTTGTATAAGATCAATTTGGCTCATTTGCTAGATGGTTGTCATGGCTTCTTTTTTGCTTGTCCTAGAATTATATTGGTTCTTTTCTATGTCAATTTGTCGCAGGGCTTCAGAGATAGTATTTCCTTCAACATCAAGTAGATCTTTTTCTAGTGAAGATATTGCTTCTAGGCAAGCTTTGTCTACCTCTCTATCCAATCTCTTGCTTTCGGAAATATTTGTTTCCCAGGCCTTCAAAATTATGTCACCTCTGGTTCGCTCAGAAAGAGACAGTCAGGGAACCTTTGATATATCATCCTTTGGTACTAGTAATATAGCCTCCTAAAACTTAGCCCGAGTTGAATGGGTCTCTCTCTCATTAATGTAAATTTTCTTCAGGGAAAGGTCTACTACTAGATAGTAGTTTGTAATGGCTTCCACTTTTGCAAAGCGATCTTGTTGGGTTGATTCTAGATTTTTATGTACTTCCAGTGCTTGAGCCTAGAAAGTAGTCATATCTACTGTTGTACCTTCATATCTATTGTTGTAGTTACTTGGTTAATTCTTCTTGTTAAGTGACCAACCCTCTGTTGGCCTGTGAATTTTGATAGAGCTCATCTAGGTTAGATTTAAGATGTTGGATATGATGTCTATCATCGGCTTTGACTTGTTCAAATTTTGTGTTCATCTTATTTCTTACATCCCGTTCCATGGTTGTCATCTAGTCTTGCAACTTCCTTGCCAACTAGTTCCTCTGTTTCAGTTGCTCTGCTAGATTTTCTACTGAACACTGATTGGCCGTGGAAAAGGTGCCTAATAATCCTGCCATTTCCTTGGCAAATTCTGATTCATCTAGGCCCTGTCCATCATACAACATTTTGTGCCTTTTGACTATTGCACCATATTTTTGATGCGTTTCTCTTTAAACTAAAACCCTCCTCTTCTTTCTGAAAAAGAAGTTTGAAGGAGGCATTTCTTCGACTGAAATCAGAGTGAGATCCTCTATAAATATGACTTTGGAATTGGGATTTCCTTGACTTGACTGTAAAGGTGTTAATGACATAATCGGGATACCTATCTCTGTGGATGGTTGTTTCTCTGTTGTGTTGGTATCCGGTTTACTCGGTGTAGATGACAATGTATCCTACCCCCTTTTTAGAAAATATTTGAGATAATATTTTGTTTTGGGTACTTGGTGGATTCGACAATGAAGTCTCCACTTTCTGTGTTAAAACTTTGGCACTCTTCGGATTCTCTTCGGTACCCTGTTTTTCGAAACTTCCTACCTCCAAACCCTGAGGTTTAGCTTCCTGTGTAGATGAATGTGTTATTGGTTCTCCCTATAATACCTTTGGCAAACTATTCTTTCTATTCTTTTGAAAAATGTAGAAACTAGCTAGTTGATCTGGAGATAGAGTTCGGACTTTGTTCAATACTTCCTCATATGACTTGGCTCATCTGAATACTTCATCCTATGGGAAATTCTTGTGCACATACTTCTTTAAATTGTATTGAGCTAGGTGATTTTCCACAATATTATGGGGATCGTGGCCTTTAAACTCAATATCGACTAACTTGACATCTTCTAGAGATGTTGCCTTTACTTTCAAATGGCCTAAATCTAACAACAAAAACATACCAACCTATAAAGGGAAGGTTGGCCATACCGTTTCCTGGGACACTTTCAATTCTTTGTTGATGCCCCATGTCACGGTTTGGTAAGCCACCTCTTGGCACACCAGCCAATATGGTAAAAAACTTGGAAGAGCATGGGGGGGAACCGAGCACCCAAAAACCCTGATCTAGGAAAAGTTCTCCTCAATATACCAGTCTGCTATTTTACCCAGCCTTTCAATGATTTTGTATGAAATGTTGGGAGGTAGGAAACCATATAGGACAACATGATTCGACACCACTACATAATGACATATTTCATAGAAGAAATCTTTGGCTTTGTCCTCCCATAGTTTGGAGTGATAAAAATGGATAGGCTTTGCATTGGTCGGGGTCCAGCTCCATCTCATTAGAGGGAAAGGAGCAAAAAAGAAAAGAGCATCCATTATGCATGTAGGCATATAAAAAGGGGCAGGTTTCCCTTTGGACTTTTCCAATTGATACCCTGTGATTTCCTTAGTCAGGTTTTCTGACAACATCTTGGCCTAGTATAAAGAAAAGCTTTGGGCCACTTCATGCATAATTGGTAACCATGCCAATGGGAAATGAGAGGAGTCATTTTTACCAAATATCCTACATAGAATCATAGCCACATAAATCATATGGGTGTCTAACGATGTTGTGGCATATATGCCATGAGTGTTGGCTTTGAATTTCTTAGGATGACCCCACAAGTCTTTGATTAAATCAGGGTAGTTTTTGTCATATTGTGTGCACTCTTGTTTGTCAAACTCCATGAATAATGTAGCATTGTAAACATATTTAAAAACATAGGATAATTTATACATTACTTGTATATGCTCTGGTCGAAAATACCCAACAACAACCTTCTATGAATTGAAAATGCTCCTAGTCAAAATGTCAACGTTCTCTAGGGCCCAGCCTATCATGTCATTATACGGCATGAGCCTCGTTCGCGCTGCTATTTTGTGTAGCTCTGACTGAGATATGTCTCTGAATTTAGTTGCATGAGTTTCAGTCACTTCGTCACTTGAATCCTCTGGGAAATTTAGCATCTCATGTTGTAGAATGTCGAACACCTGTGTCCATGATTTTACAGTATCGATGACTCTCGGTGAGGTGTCTGACAGAACATCTGTGTTCAGGTTTATGCTTTCACCAAATTATTTGGCCATCTTTTGTGGTGCCATGATATTGATGAAACTGTCACTGGGTCACCTGTTACAGGAGAATGTGTGAGATTCTTAGTTGGCTAAAGCTTTCTATTCTATGAGAATGAAAATGGAATTCAAAAATCAAGTGTCCTTATTCACCTTAGGATTATTAATTTTAGAGTACCTTTACTGACGATAAATTCCTTTACCTTAATGAAAAGATCCAGCTGGAGATCTGCAATCCTCATTAGAATCATTACCATAGATATGTGATTAATGCCATTAATATTGGTGGTTCATGATCGAGGATTTGAATGAAATAAGTTTGAAATTTCTTGAATTTCTATTCCACGAAATTTGAATGAAATAAGTTTGAAAGTATTTTTGGGTATTCATACTTCGTGATTTTTAATAGTAGCTCAAGATAGAATCCCCGAAAACCAAAACTGTGAAATGATTATTTATCGATTAATCGTTATTTAGATTTAATTAACCTTTTTTAAGTTTGAAGTGTTTCAGAATTTCAGACTTCGGAGACTTGAAGATGTGATGGATGATAAACGTCTGAATATCCTAACTGCGAAGTTATTAACTATCCTTTAACCGAGATTAACTTAACTGATTAATATTTAATATTTTGGGATCTTGTTGCTTCTTGGATTTTCAATTTAACCTTCATTATATTTTAGAAAGGCCATCCTCCGTAGTGACGTGTCCAAAGTGATGTCATTCTAGATGGCATGTCGAGGCCAGAGGGTGCCGAGTGTTAATTAGAATCATGTGAATACTTAGATGAAAATATCACGGAAGGGTTCCATGTGTTGACTCAGGGAAGATTCAAATGTACATGTGTACCATGACTCGTGTCTTTCAAAGGTTGGTGAAAAAGCGATAACAGATAAATTCGAGTTTTAGGATTTTTAAGGTTATGACTTGTTGAAATGCTCGAAACACGAATCTTCGAAGAAGACTCTCGCGACTTAACTTTTTAACCATTTGGAGGATCCACAAATCTAAAGAGATCTAGGGTCATTCGATTAGATGGAAGGCTTCATCAATGATGTATATCATGCACCCCTTATTCTTATCTGACTGGGAATGAAAATTATTTAAAGTCCAAAAGTTTAGAAATATATATATGTTCCAATTACAGTGGGGTTCATGGAGTAGGAGGAAGTTCAACTTGAGGATATCATGGGGTATCCAGAGTTAGGCTAGGAAGGAAGAGAACCAGAGGTTGGGACATACAGTGTGCTAGCACAAAGGAAGGGGAAACAACCCATCGCATGGTCCTTGTGCAAGCATCCCGACGCCTCGATCGTCTTGCCACACATTCCATATGGAGTGCAAGCCATGCCAAGATTACTAGGCTATATCGAAAGACTAAGGTATGTAGACCACAATGTATCTTACACCAAAAAATTCCCATAATTTTCACAACAGGTCTATATGGAGAGCCTGGGCATAGGGTCATTCGAAGATCCATTGTTGCAGCCAAATAAATGGGCTATAGGCTTGGAAAAAACAGGGATTCTAAATCTTCTATAGATTCCTCACTTCGGACCGGGGAAAGATGTGAAGAGTTGTGTCAAATAGTTGTTGGAGGTCCTCCATGGATGATTTTTGTGGATAGAAGAACCTGTCTCAAATGACTTAGATATAATTTCATTCATCACATGCCTTCAATCAAATGGAGAGAAACCCGTGCAGTGCTTGGATGATAAAACCAAAGAAAAGTATCTCGCAAAAGAGATGAAGAAGACATATGGGACAGAAAGAGGCCTACATGGAATAATTATAAAACAAATCAGTGATTCAACCACTAGGATGGCCATTAAATTAAGGGCATGAAATATACTTTGCAAATGCCGCAAGGAGGAGGTCCCTGCAGGGGTTGTTGCAGTAGCAACATAGTGCACAAATGACACCATGCTCAGTTGGGCCCCATACTTACTGAACTGTTCCTATAAAACTGCAAGGATGCACAATACTTGGGAACATAGTTCCACTACTCCTGGCTTATGATTCTGATAGTCTTAATCGAATGGAAGGAGCCTCCCTACTCATACTTCTACTATAGAGGAAGATGATGTCATGCAACATGATACACGTCAATGGGAATCACTTTAGATGCCAAGTGAAGAAGTGGCAATGCCAACACTTTTTCTTTTTTATATCAAAGACATACAAGACATAATAGCCAACACTTGGATAATAACTCTGTAAGTGGTCACGCAATATCAAGGGATAACCAACTTTAGGGCTACGTGGCACAACATGTGGATCCAAGTGCGTAGGGATCCAGAGAAAGAATGGCTGCAACTCTGATTCTGCATCAACGAAAGGAACTTGAAATGGAAATGAAATATTGACAGGATGACTGGAAGATTCCAATCATCACCAAGGACATGCCAAAGGGAAAATAAGTGTAAGTAGGGTTGTCCAAGACATCTTCAGGAGGTAACACAATGACAAAGAAACCAATGCAGTAGGTGAAGCCTAGTCAAAAGAAACCAACACAGAAGAAGTGCAATGCCCCAAAGAAGGATGCACAGACAGGAAAGAAGGATAATGATCCAGTGGAGGAAGACCAAGGAAAGAGGGACATAATGACACAGGAAACCCCATCGAAAAATACTCCATAAAAGACAGGGTCACCCAAATGTCCAATCATACACACAAGTGGGTTGTGCAAGAAGGCCAAATTCCATAAGAAAATTTTGGAATAGGAAATTACCAAGGATGATAATCTTGTAGCAGAGAGGGTACAAGACCGTTCAATGGACGATTTCGAAGAGGCCGAGAACCAAAGAGGAAGGATAAGGAATGAGTTGGATGATATTAAGCAGGTCTTGGAAAAGATACAAGTAGCTCAAATGGAGGAAAGGGGAACATCATTGATCCCCTAAGCGACAAAAGAAGAGGGTAGGAACAAATAGAACGAAGAAGACACCATCCAGACCATAGCACAAGAAAGTCTGAGCTTCCATATAAAAACAAAAATGTTGCAGGTTGATGATGCCATAGCTAGGAAGCCTCTCAAAGACTTTGCGCAGGTACAGTTGGTACTAGATAAAATACTAACAAAGGCATTGTACAAACTGCAAGTTAGTGTTGCAGAAGAAGTGAAATCTCGAGCTAGAAAAGATGCGATGGAATTCCAGGAAACTAGAAATGGAAAGGATGCACAAGAATTGGTGGTAGCATAGGTAAATATGGATACACAAGAGGAGAAGCAACATGTAGATAAATTAGAGTAGAAGATGAAGGAAGTATTCATAATCATTCCAAACAACATGAAGTTAGTTGTGAGAAATGTGGAAGAACATATCCAAATCATGACATAGATGCTCGAGGAATACAAGAAGGAGATCGAGGATCTCAAAGAAACGTTAAGACTAGCCAATATTCCTGAAGTTACGGCTGAAAGGAAACAAAGGAAGCTCTGCAAGTAGAAATAATGGATAAATAAGTTGGAAAGGTCACACAATTGTTTGACAGGACCGTGCAACTATGGATGACGTTGGAGGAAGGTAATAGGGTACAACAACTAGACCAACAAGAGGAGGAAATCAACACTACAATCCAAGAAATGAATCAGTGACAAAAGTCAATGAGAATTAGAGAGTGATTGAAGGGAGCACAGGAGAGGAAGACCCTACATAGATGATTAAAGACTGTGTAGAATAACATGCAGGCTAGGAAAGCTCAGTTAGAACCTCTCTAGGAGCAAGCAACGTAAATAATTATAGAAATGGAGGAGGAGAAGACAAAAATGGATCAGAATCATGCTGAGAGCATAGAATCTCTCAAGGAACATATCACAACACAGAGGTTACAAGAGGATACAGGGAAAGTTGCGCAAGCTAGAGAAAAAGGGGAAGAATTATAAGGAAAATTTCACATCTTGGCAGAGGTTGCCCAGGGAGTGCGCACAACCTAAGTGGCTTGGGACGAGCCACATGTCTGTTTTGGGGGCCTGTTGGGAGAAGGAATATTTTTAGGAAAGATGCATTTTTGGAAAGGAAGACCTAATTTTGGGGCATGCACGATAGGTGGCAAGAAAGAAACATGCAGAAAAGGAAGGAAAAGAAGCATGCGAGAGGAAAAACAACATGGCAAGTAGGAAGATAAGCCTAACCAGGATAGGGTTAGGGTTTTTTAACAGGATTGTAATGGCTATAATCCTATAAAATAGTTTAAATAAGAACCTTGGAGGTCTAGGTTGTTGGGGATTTTGTTTTTGGGTTGTTGAGTAGTTGTTATGAGGATATTGTTGATTGTAATAAGTCTAGTAGAAGAGTCGAATAAGCTAGTCCTTGAGGGTTAGATCACAGGATGAGGATCCTGGTGTGATATAGTCCACCTCATAAAGGATTATTTCCTTGATCTTGATGGTATGATTGAGATGTAATTCATGCAGCACAAGATCTTGAAGAGATTATAAATAAAAAAGCACAGAAGCCATATCTTTGTTTACATAGCCCCAGGGGGGTGAACCATGGTAAAACTTGTGTTATGTGTGATGCTTATTGAATATTTAACTTCTATTAATGATTATATTTTGGATGAATGATTAACTAAATGTATTAGAATGAATGCAAGAGGATAACGATGAATAAATCCTAGAAATACTTAAAGATTTAACAATGACAATGCATAAGGAAGAAATAATACAACCACAAATACCCACTCATTTCTAGACTGCAAGAACTTGAGCATTGCAGTCACCCATAAATATATATCAGGTGAGACTTCCCTGTGCACCCTTTGCGCACCATTGCCTTCCAGTTTTCCAATAGGGCCGATGGTTTTATATGGTTTTGTTGGAAACCTATTGCTATTCGAACCTAGGTCAACCCAAGAAGTGGAAGAGAGATAAAACCAACAAATGGTTCTGTTGTCAGCTATAACTGTATAGGATTGAGTGGAAGAGATTTGTGTAATAAACGTGTGGAGAATGAAACAATATAAGGGAATTTTTAGGCCATGGAATCCAACAAAAAAAGAGATCAAAACATGGTTAAAAATGAAGGAACTTGAGTTTACGCAGAAGGATAAGAAAAAACCTAAGTTAACACCACACAAATATCGCGACACATATTTGTTCAACTACTTGCATGAGGTATTTTTCTGTGATTTTCTGTAGTTTTTGTAGGAGTGGTTATTGAGGTTAAAATACAACCACCCTACAAATTGAATTAGACAAATGGAGTGGAATCTTGTGGAGATTGTGCAGTTACAACAAGTTAATAACAAATTTATGCGCGCAGTAGATTTATGTTTAGACAATATTGTTGCAGGGTTTATCACTAAATTTGCAGTAGATATCGCAAATTCTTACACCGCAATAGAGAAGGATTTTCTAAAATGACATAGAGGTAGTTACATTAGATCGATATATACCTCAATTAATATTTTATTTTATGACAAGGGCGTGATTACCATGGAATCAAACAACTAAACTTCCCTACATGCATGGGGGAAGGGGGGAAGCAATGATAGGAGGGTGAAAAATGGAGAAAGAGATGGATAAAGGAAATAAGAAGGAGGCCATGGACCCAATCATGATGGAGGAAGACCAGATAAAGAATTTGGAAAGATGCGCAGTGGAGTACCCTACCAATATAAGATGAATAATAAGAAGAGAGGGATTGGCAAGCGATGAATAAGAGGTATAGGATCTTCAGGCTATGGAGAATATTGAGGAAATCCTTCACACAACATATGAAAGGAAAAGAGGATGTCCAAGGTCAAGGAAAAAAGGTAGAACTCCAATCCAGATCATCGTCAGAGTGGAACCTACAACCCCATTTACGACTAATACACCAGAAAGAACACCAACATTTAGACAACCAAATTATAGTGTAAGAAGAACATCGTGACACACATCCAATCAAGGAGTAGCAATTGGAGGAGCCAATTCAGGAAGTAGAAACCAATTATCTACACCACGTGAAGGTAGTAGTTCAACACAATTCAAAATGGTAGGACATGATCCTACAATCAGATTACCAGAATTTTAGGGAGAGGCATCAGAGGACCCTGGAAATCACTTATTTATCTGTGAGAATATCTGGGAAGCAAATTAGATCATAGATGAGGATACAAATCTTGAGTAGTTATAAATCACACTAAGATACCGCATACTAGACTGGTATATGAGCCTATATGTAAACAATCCACCAGGAGTAACAAAGACTATTGCAGATGTGAAAAAACTATCGATAAACGAATTTCAGAAGCCCATCTCAGAAGACCAGTATATGAATGAAATGATTGAAATTAGGAAAAAAAAACAGGTGAGTTTGTTTGGTATATTGATCATAAGTTTAAACGTTTGAAAGGTAAGTTGAAATATGCAATGACTAACATACAACATAGGAACTTATTTGTGAACTCACTATTACCAGATTTGAAATACCCATTAAGGCAGCAAAAGTTCCAAACTCAGGCAGAGGCTTTGCAAGCAACCTTACAACTAGAAGAAAACCTGTATCAAAATATAGATCTAAAAATAGAGGAGTTGAAGGAGTATTTGAAGAACCTAACATTCCAACTTAACCAAAATAAGATTAAAGAAAAAAGTGAATCTGTTTGGTGTACCGTATGCATGAAAAAAGGATACCATAAGAATGAATGCCCAACTTTTGCGTAGTATATGGAAACAGAGGTGCTGAATCCATTTCCAACAGGAGTACCATTGTGAAATATTTGTAAGACACATGGACATGATCCATATCATTGTCCAATGATGTAGAAATATAAGACAATACCAAAAATTTCATATTGCAATTTTTGCAAATTAGTGGGTAATGATGATAAGGATTGTAGGATAATGGAGTTGATGAGAGAAACAACTTCAAATACTTATAGGGTGAAATAATAAATTATTATAGGACAATATTCACCTTAGTTCAACCAGGTAGAACTACCATACAGTAATGCGCAACAACAATACAACAATGTGCAACCGCGGTATAATAATGCACAACCACAGTATTACCCTGTGTAGTATAACTAGGTACCTCAGTAAAACACACCACACAAAGATTTAGGTGGATATAGAGGTGGAGGACGAGGTAGAGAAGGATTTGGATGAGGCAGAGGAACAGTAGTGTTCCATAACTACCAACAACTAGGAAATTATGCAAGAGATTGTCCACTCCCACTAGATCATGACAGGACATTATGCATGTACTACCGTGCAACAGATCATGACACAAAAGACTATCTGACAATATTAGGGAAGATCCAAGAAAAAAGGAACCAGAACAACCAAAATGTCCAATGGATATTTGTAGAAGCCAGGGATGATGGGAGGAGCATCAATATAGTCACTCGAGGAGGATCCAAGACAGGAACTGTTGTAGTACCACGAGATCCAGACTAACAACAATGGGTTAATAAGAACACTGAGCCACATAAGTAGTTTGACATGCAAAAATAAAAGGAAACATTTAAGGAATATAGACAAGGTTATCTCAAGAAGAATTTTTCATCTACATCAGTCACGCAACAACTAGAGAATCCACCAATATATGGGATGCCTTTCTCAATGGACCATGCAAATAAAGAAAAACCTCTAGAGAAAGTAAGTACCATAAATACTTTTATGCAATCTTTTTTTAAGTTATTGAATGACCCATCCTCTATTAAGGTCTTACAAAATATGTTAGAAATGTGTAACTCAGAGGTGTAAGGAGATTTAGAACAAAAACTGGTCAATCATCTCCATACAAGAAGAAGGACAAGCAGGAAATTCAGACCGAATGTCAACATTGGATATTTCAATATGGGTGATGTCATACTGGACTTAGGCTCTGAAGTGAATATCTTACCTAAGAAGACATGGTAGTGTATGGGGGAACCTACCTTAGGCTATTCTCCTATCCAACTCAAACTAGAAAATCAACACAGAGTGTTACCTATTGTAAAACTTAAAGGTGTGACAGAAGATTTGGATGGAGTGTGCACTATGGAAGATTTTAAAGTAATAGATATAGTGGATGACACCACACCTTACCCAACATTGATTGGATTGGATTGGGAATTTGATAACCAGGCAATAATCAACCTAAAGAAAAGGAGATTACTTTTTAATAAGGCGAATATAGAGTCATTACACCATTGGATCCTTCAGAAGGGGAAACGTTTGTAGAGGCCACTTTTTTGGATCTGGAAGAAATACACCAATTGTACAAATCCACCGCGTGAGAATAGGATTATGTTAACCCAACTGTATATGGGGTACTCAGCTGGAGAAGAATTTCATCATGTTCTTCTGACTCAGGTACAAGTTTGTAGAATTGGAAACTAAGATTACATGAATTTTCCACAAGGAGGTGTGTAATAATAGCTCGCGTAGTGAGATGAGTTGGTACAAATATAAGAGAACCTCCTAGTTTTCATGGATTAATTGACTCAGAGGAATTATTGACAAAATATGAAGAGGAAGTGTTTAACGAATCAGAGGCTCTTCTCCCTAGATATTACACTCAAAGCAACACCTGGAAGATGGTGGGGTTTTCACAAGGAAACAATTCAGGACTGGTATCAATGTAAATGATTACTACACAACACAGTCTCACCCAATATGGTTTATGGGTGACTGTAAAACGCAGATGTCTGCAATCATGGAAGGGATTGAGTATATTCTTTTTACTACTGCTCTATTTTAACATTCATTCTACCACAACATTCATCAAATCTACAATTTACTCATTCAATATCATATATTCTGCATACTTATTTTAATGCGCTCTGTAACTAAACCCTAACAGTTGCTTTCATCTAACCATTCATTCTTTTTAAAGAATATAAAATAACACATCACACATAAAAAAACCAATTTTACTGTGGTTCATCCCCCTGGGCTACGTCCACAAAGATCTTCTACTTATTTCTTATTCTCAATCAAAATAGCATTGCACGCATTACATCATATGGTTTACGAATGGTGCATGTGAGGTTGACCAATGTGTTAGCTCTTAGAAAGTTCTAGTAGTTTGAGTTTTTGAAAGTTGTTTTAGTCTTTGTTTTCTTTAGTCATTCAACATGGCGTGTCCTACATTGAGTCCAGTCATCAAGTCTTGGTAATGTCAAAATGACGTTGGTATATGACTAAGTGGTTATCAAGGTCATTTTCCTAAGTTTTTTATGTCACAGGTCGATCATAGTATGAGTTAATAACATCCTAAAAGTGAGTCAGGGATTATAAAAAATCAGTTTTGGTCCTTAATAATCCATCATTACAAATGAAGTCATGATTTGACCTTTGTTTTATCATCATTTTCCATGATGATGAGTTTGTAGCACTTTTGATCACTTTTGTACATGAAGCATTACCAAATCAACAAAAGTTGTCAGCGCCACTCATCATTTTTCTACATGGCACGCTACAAACTCGTGTTGTTTCTTTGTTCCATCATTTGAACTCGCTTTGATTGGGGAAGGAATATCAAACATGATTTTGGAAGATCAAAAGTCATCATATCAAGCATTCAAATCTTTCTCCAACACTCAGTTAGCCATCAATCTCAAATTTTCCACAAGGATTTTGCATGTTGAAAGCATTTCATTGGTTTTTGTACACTGACTTTTGTGTACAAAGTTGTTCTCTATAACAGATTAATTTTCATATGGCTCCCAAGGATGCTATGCCCAGGAAAATATCAAGTTTCTTGTATAGGTTTGAACCTTCTGACATGAGCTTGATTGAAAAAAATCCAGACTAAATAGATTCCTTGAAGAGGATGGGTTGATGGAGGTACTGTCAGAAGCTTGAAGGTCATCATCTGGGGGTTAGCAGAGATTTTTTGAAGAACTACAACGAAGGAAATACTAAGGTGGGTCCTCTAGAGATAAATTTGAATGTGGATATGTCCATTGAAGCTATAGGGATACCAAGAATAGGGGAACTGTGGTTTAAAGCCAATAAATTGGAAAAAGAAGACTGGTGTTAAGACATGTTAAATCCAGAGCATCAGGGAGCTAATATGGTGAAGGGTATACCCAAAAATTGGCTTTTAGAAGCCTATGACAAGTTGTTGTTTATCATAAATATATTTTTTACATGCGAAGGGAGATATAGTAGAGTTGTATAGTATCATTTCAAGCTTCTTCTTCACTTCACTGGTAAGAGGGAAATCGACCTACCATATTTTCTGTTTATGAGCTTACAAATGATGATTTTACTTTCTCAAAGAAACACTGATAAAATTCATAAATCCATCTTCCATCATGCTTTGATTAAGTTAATAGTAGTTGAACAATTGAAGAAAGAGGGTAGGGAATGGATCACCTTCCTGTTCGTATATAAATATCAAGTTGACTTGCCTATTTCTCCTTCAAAATACAAGAATCCTAGGAAGAAGACTGTAATACCTTCCTTTTCTCCCTCATCTGAAGTACCATGGTCCTCTCAAGACCCCATTCCTCAAGAACCTTCACTAGTCCAAGTGTATAAAAGGGATAAGAGAAAAGGAAAGGCTAAAGAGATAGTTATTGAAGAACAACTAGAGCCTCCTATGGAGCTTCCTCAAATGGAAATTGAAGATAATGCCCATACTTTCCAAGTCAAAATTGGTACACCATCCCTTAGAAGTTCATCCAAGAGAAAAATTGTACTAGCATAGGAATCTCATCAAAGCACAAAGGATATCAATCCTAGAACTAGGTTGTCAAAATTCAAAGTTTCTCCTCTTGAAAAGGAAGCACTTGAGGCCATAGTACAATTAAGTGAATCTCCATCAGAGCCAGCTCCAGAGATAGATCAAGGGCCTAAAACTAATTAGGCTCAATTACTCAAGGATGAAAATAGACAAATCAAAGAAGTTATGGAGAAGAACCAAAACTTACATCAAGATAATGTTACACTCAACCAACAATTTTCAAGTCAAATGGATGAACTAACAGAGGAGTGTAGTCAGCTCAAGAGGAACATCAAGAAAAAGATGATTCAGAGGAAACAATTGATTAATATGTACAAGAAGAACCTCATCTTGAGAGAAAACAATAGGAAGTTGACTGAAGACATTTATTTGGCTAAGAACATGCCTAGTAAGAAGAAATTGGCAATCTTCTTGAAATAGACCACTTCTCCTAGTTATTCCAAGCAAGATGATTAATATGCAGATGATGTTTCAAAGTTTTGTGATCAAATTTTTCTTACCTATGATGAACATGTTATACCTTAGATATCCATCATTCATATTTGTCTTCAACTTTATTTAACATGGATTATTTATTTTTTCCTTTATAAAGTTGTAAATTTTGTTTTTAAAGGGATACAAGGCAACTAAGTGAAAGGTTTTGATGATTGCAAGTTTGGATCACTTGCAAATAAGTTCTACACAAAATAGTAGACCATCTGTCAAATGCTCAGAATCTCAGTAATGCATACATCAAATGGATACCTTTTTTTTGTTTTGATGTGAGGGTTTGATAAAAGTTCATATGAAGGTGCATGGAAACTACATTGAAGAAAGAAAATATTAATACATGATTATTGAGATGAAGCCTGAGTAATCTCAATAATACCAATAAATTACAGTGGTATATGTTTATATTAGGTAGACTCCCAGCCTTCAAAGACATTTTCAAGAAAATTTTGGAGTATTCTGGCAAGACATAAAGCTACAAGAGTTTGTAGCGCTAACCATCTATTTTCTGTGCAGTGTGCTGCAAACTCGCATGTTTTCAACAAGAAGGAACAAAAGTCAAACTTGACTTATTTTTCGGTTGAGAAAGTGATGATTCATGACCCAGCTATTGATGACAATTAGAAGAAGACTCTTCCATCCTCAAGGGAATCTTGGTGGCAACTGAAGACTCGAACTCTGATAGGGATTCTTATCCCTTAGAAATAGGATGTAGTCCTACTATTTTTGTAACAAGACTAAAGTTGTTTGATATGTAGCTATTTGATCCATCTTTGGAGGATCTTATTTAAGGTTTGTAAAGGATATTTATCCAATGAATTTTACATTGCAATGGTTCAACTTTGGAGATTTGACTAGACTCTTGTATTGAAAGACACTTTGAATACATATTGGAATATAAGTTTCTTTCACTGTAATTATTCAAAATTTCATATTTCTTTCTATTTTGTACCTATGAGTGAATACATGTTCATTTTTCTATGTTTATTCAATGACTGATAATTGTCATGTTATCTTTTCATTGGTATAATAGAATCACAAGTATTTTACTTGTTATAGCTAGCCAATCATATATGCTATTGTGTGTGTGATTCTGTTGGTATAATTAATATTCTTCATCCGATTTCATCTTTAAAAAACTATATTCATATTATAGTTGGAGGCCCTATCTATCTCATAGTATTCATTTGTATATGAAGTGAGTGAGTTTATAGCCAAGTCATTCAACTTGATCCATTTTATACCTTTATTTGAACATTTGATTAAGTTACCAAGCTCACTTGATCTGCAACCTAGAGTGATTCTTGGAGTGATAACACAATGTCACACAAATTTCCATAGCTTGCGACCTAACCCTCAATTAAAACTCAACCTTGACTCCATCTGAGCTCTGAAGCTCTCAACAAAACACATATTCTAACTCAGAACTCAAAAGGTGCTCCAAGTGATTCACTCATGAAAAAATCGATAATGAATTACTTCCTTCGATACTAGACACCTCTATCTATGTTATACATCTTCTATTTATACTACAAAAATGGGTAAAAACCCTTATATTATGACTCAAAAACCCTAACTCTAAGTAGAATCCACTTGTCCACTTTCTAACTTCATTCCACGTGGTTGGTCTTTGATCCAACCATTCCTTGCGCCGATCTTCCTTATTTTCTGGCACACTTCTTTCTTTTCTCTTTATCGCGCTGGTCTTCCTTCCTTTATGGTGCACATTGTTCCTTTGGTCCATTCTTCCTCTCTTATTGTGCTCATGTCCCAAAATTTTCTGCTCCAACAAGTTCAAATCTCAATTGGTAACGAAAAGATATTCCCAAATCGAGGAAGTTGACTTCGGTGATATTTTTTACCCTATTACAAAACTAACATCCATTAGAGTACTAATGTCTCTAGATGCAACATTCGATTTGGAGATAGAACATATGGATGTGAAGAAAACGTTCCTACATGGGGACATGGAAGAATAAATCTACATGAAATATCCTGAAGGATTTTTAGTAAAGGGAAAGCAAGAGTTGGTGTTCAAACTCAAGAGATCCCTTGATGGTCTAAAGAAATCACCAAGGATGTGGTACTAGAAGTTTGACACATACATCCTTAGTTTTGGATTTGTGATAAGGAAAGATGATCACTACATATATTCCAATGAAGAAGGTGGGAGTTTGATATATGTATCTTTGTATTTCGATGACATGTTGCTAATTGGAAACAACATGAATGCAATAAAGGAGGTGAAGAAGTAGCTATCCTTCAAGTTTGACATGAAGGATCTCGGTGCAACTAACTTCATTATGGGAATGGAGATTAAGAGAGATCGAGCTCCTAGAAATATCTAGTTGAATTAAACGAAGTACATTGAAACAGTTATGAAATGATTCAAAATGAAGCATTGCAAACTGGTGAAGGAGCCAATTCCAGTGGGAGCAAGGCTTACTTCTCAACAATGTCCAAAGACACATGAAGAAATAAAGGACATGGAACATGTTCCCTATGCAAGTGCGATTGGTATTCTAATGTATGCGATGGTCTGCACTCAACCAAACATTTCCCATGTAGTGGGAGTGTTGAGAAGGTACATGTCAACACCTAGAAAGGAGCACTACATAACTGTCAAGAGAGTATTCAGGTATTTATGTGGCACGAAGGACTATGCTATATGCTACCAAGGAAAACCTGGAGGTGACAATGGTAAATTATAAGTACATGGCTTTGTCTATGCTGACTAGGCTGAAGATCTGGATCGACAGAGGTCGACCAGTGTATATTGTTGGACAACTGAGAGGGGGGGGTGAATCAGTTGTCACTGTGCTTAAACAATTATATCCATTTTTAAATTCATTACAGAACTCTCAATGATGATCACAATAATGCAAGGAAGTAAACAATAGAACATTCAACATCATTCACACACATGAAATATACAAAGACAACTATTTCCTGAGGAAACCCATAAAGGGTAAAAACCTCTTCTTCTTTATATGACAAGTAATCTTTAGATTTTGTACATTATCATACTTATGAGCTCCAACTCATTGTGAGGCTACAACCTTTGTTTTGCAAGCTTCGACTTGCTGAGATCACCAAGTCTCTGTTTTCTCTAGAACCTACTAGAAGGAAGCACATACTCCCTAAGTGTTCCAGCACCAACTAGATGGAAGCACCAACTTCCAGTCACACAGGCACCAACCTGTATAGCAGAGAACAACAGTTCTCCCTTGCACCTCCCAACCACCCTGAAATATAAAAATTTTCCTTTCCTGAATTTACTACAGTGATTCAATAGTTGTCATTGGCATACCAGGCTTATGATTGTTTTGTTATGCTGCTATGCTCTGCCTGCATGAATGTCTTCATGTTTGCATCCTCTTCATCTTTCTGATATTCTCCTCTGTCTCAACATGCACACCTCAAATTTCTCCTCTTCTCATAGATATGCATCTCTGTTCTTTTTCTTCTTCTATGCTTCAACTCCTGCACCTCATGCTTCTACATGCATGCATCACTCACAATAACAACAATTATTCTTCGTTCTGCGTTTTCTTTTATACACGCTGTGCATATTCTTCATCCCAGCACGCAATGCTTCTGCATTCTCATCCATCACCACCATTCTCCCTCCTTGGATATTCGTTGAAACTCGTCACTTCCATAGCTTCACTTCCTCGAGCCTCAACACCCTCTCTCTATTCTGCATGTTCTCTGTGTGTCCAAACCTCTGCCTGATCATCATCACCATTCTTCCACTTCTCTAGCAGTTATCCCCATGTGATCATCATAACTAGGCATTATGCTGAGATTCCTTAGCCTTTGTTGACTGTAACAGTCTTCGACCCACTTCCGTCTGTCAGTCGACTCTATGATGAGTCTTCAATCCACTGGAAGATGTCTCAAGATTCTTCGTCATCTCTGTATGTTATCACCTGATCATGTATTTCACAAAATGCGTATTTCATTAAATAGTGTGTTGATCTAGAAGGCCAGTATTCGCGCGATGAGATCAACGGTCGAGATTCAATTCTGGACCCCCCTTGTCGTTCTGCCTTTAACGTGGGGGGGGGGGGTGGTGTGGAATGGAGCATGCATGTTTGGATGGTCGTGATTTAAGAGCCTAGATGTGTGGTTGAGGTTCAATTCTAGACTCCCTCCACCTTTCTGTATTTAACAGGATGAGGGGGTCCGGAATGGAGTGGTTTTGTATGGGCCCCTCCAAAAACCTCTTACCGCTTCCTTCGTTTACCGCCTTCTCATGCTTGTGTCAGGTGTCTTCCACCTAGTCTCTCTCCTTCCCCTATCACATCACGACACCATAGCCTGTGACCACTCACCGACATGGCATGAACCATGTGGCTGCCACATTCACCTCCTGGATCTGACAGCTTGGATTCGTCCTTGATCTAACGACTAAGATTATATTGTGACTTTTCATATCGTGATTTCAAGGAGTTAGATCACATGACGTGTCTCGACACTCCAAGTCACGATCCCCAATATGGAAATATTCCACTCGCCACATGTCCTATTCGTCCAACACTCCATAAACTACCTTGATCCAATGGCCTAGATCATTTTGGGATATTACATATCGCGATTTCAAGGAGTTAGAGAACCTCTTGTCTTTGGATTTCCCAATGTGTGAAATGTTGATATTCCACTCTTGTCGTATTTCCATGTGTCCTTTACATCCAAGGCTCCATATCCTACCTCGATCCAATGGTCCCGATCATTTCGTCATTTCGCGTTTTGTGAGTTGGAAGGGTAGAGCACTTCATGCCTTTGACCTTTCAGTCAGCGAAATGCCAATCACTTGCCATGTCTCCTTTGGCTTCAATGACCCAGATCATTTCGCAATATCGCATATTGTGAGTTCGAGAGGTTAAATCACCTCTTTTCTTTGACTTTCCAGTCAGCAAAATGTTGATCTTTGACCACATGTTATGCCCGAAGATGGACGGTCCTCCTGCTTTCAGGATTTTGTAAACCCGCTTCTCCTTTCACTTAAAAGAACATGCAGGTTCTCCCAGATCCAAGAATGGTCAGACCCCGTGCTTGGATCTAACGCTCGAGATCTGTCTTCCATCTATTCTCTCCTCTTGTTTGGACTTACGATGTCTTCTGAGCCTATTTTCCATCATTGTTCTGGCCATCGTTTTTCTTGCCATCAATGAAAAGCTCACTCCCAACTGTAAACCTGCCAACAATATCCCCCTTTGGCATTGATAGAAACCCTGAATGGTTGTGCTAATATGTTTGCACCTCCAGCTATAGCATCTAGTCTGGACCACTAATTTTCTCCCCCTTTGACATCAATGTCAAAGAAAACATGCTCCCCCTGAACTATTGTAGTACTCGTCGGAGGTATCAGATATTCAACCAACACATACTCCCCCTAACATGATGGAATCTCTTAGATGTGAGAGGGGATGACACCGAGCTTCTGACAGAGATATTCAAATGGTGTTTTGGCTAGGGGTTTAGTAAAGATATCTGCAATTTGTTCTGTTCTTGGAATGTAATGAACCTGAACCATCTGATTGGTACCTGCTCTCTCAGAAAATGGTATTTGATGGGAATATTCTTGGTCTTGGAGTGAAGTACATGATTCTTGGACACACTTAAGGGACTAGTGTTATCACAATGAATTGGGATCGGTGCAGTATATTTGACCTCCAAGTCTACAAGTGTCTAAATCATCCATAATACCTAAGTGCAACAAGTAGTAGCAACAATGTATTCTTCCTCTGTAGTTGATAAAGAAATGGAACCTTGTTTTTTTCTCAACCACGCTACTGGAGAATATCCTAAGAAGAACGCACCTCCACTCATGATTTTCCTTTCATCCATGCAGTTAGCCCAATCAACATCCGAGTAGACTGATAATTGAAAATTCTAATTCTTAGGATACCATAGGCCATAGTTCATTGTTTCTTTCAAATATATGAATATCCTTTTGACAGCTAGAAAATGACTCTGTTTAGGTGCAGAATGATATCTTCCTACCATTCCAACAACATGCATTATGTCTATATGATATGCTGTGATGTACCACAGGTTGCCTATCATTGACCTATATGAACTTTGATCAACATCAAGTGAGTCATCATCCTTTCTTAATTTGCATCCAGTAACCATAGGTGTGCCCACAGGTTTAGAATCTTCCATTTGAAACCTTTTCAATATTTCTCTTATATATTTTTCTTGAGAAATGAACATTCCTTCATACCTTTGAGTAATTTGCAGACCAAGAAAAAATGACAGTTCACCTATCATAGACATTTCAAACTCAAACTCCATTGTAGAAGCAAACCATTGTACCAATGATTCCTTATTACATCCGAAGATGATGTCATCTACATAGACCAACACGATGAGCAAATCATTACCATTTGTTTTGATATATATATTTATTTCAATTGTTCCTCTCTTGAACCCTTTGTCTTGGAGATATGTATCCAGTCTGTGATACCAGGCACGAGGGGCTTGCTTTAACCCATATAAAGCCTTCTTTAGCTTGTAGACAGGGTCAGGATTATCTGATAGTTTGAAACCCTCGGGTTGTTCCGTATAGACTTATTCTTTTAAATCTCCATTTAGAAATGTTGACTTGACATCCATTTGATAGACTTTAAACCTTTTATGACAAGCATAAGCAAGAAATATTATGATCTCTTATAGTCTTTCTACTGGTGAAAATGTTTCATCAAAATCTAGTCCTTCTATTTGAGCATAGCCCTTATAGAACAATATTGATTTGTTCCTGACAAGTTGTCCCTTATCATTCATTTTGTTCTTAAAGATCCATTTGGAACCAATGATATTTTTACCTTCGGGTCTAGGAACCATCTCCCACGTATTGTTTTTCTCAATCTGATCAAGTTCATCATTCATGGCTTTAACCCAATGGTCATTTTTGATAGCTTCATTAAAATTCTTGGGTTCCAGCATGGATATGAAGGCTATTTGTGATTGTTTAGTATTTTTTATTATCTTTCTCCTGGTTTGTATGCCTTTGTCTTTTTCACCAATTATTTGACTTGCAGGATGATTCTTTTGAGTGATTCTGGAGGAGGAATTTGATGATGTCTGTTGATTTGAGTCTGTATGAATATTTGCATCTTGATTTGGCTCAGAGTCTTCTTGTTTTGATTCTTGGACATGTTCAGCTTCAACTTCATCTATATCCTTTGTTGTTGATTTAGTATTGTTCCCCTCTCTTACTGGGATTCCTTCATCAACTTTTATGTCAATACAGTCAACCAATCTATGCAATATATTATTATAGCATATGTATCCTTTACTGTTTGTAGCATACCCTAAGAAGATGCCTTCATCATCCCTATCATCATACTTGCCAAGGTTCTCATCATTATTCTTTATGTAACACTTACTCCCAAAGACTTTGAAGTGTTTGATTGAAGCAGGTCTCCCATACCACAGTTCATAAGCTGTCTTGTCATTGTGTGGTTTGAGGTGGGCTTTGTTAAGAACATGGACTGATGTATGTATTTATTCTACCCAGTAGGTTTGACCAATGTTCTTCTCATTCATCATTGACCTGGCCATTTGCTGCACTATTCTGTTTTGCCTCTCAACTACTCCATTTTGTTGTGGAGTTCTTGGGATTGTGTATTCTCTCTTGATCCCATTTTTATCATAGAATTCCTTGAACTCACTTGACATAAATTCACCTCCTCTGTCTGATCTTAATGTCTTTAATCTCTTACTTGTTTGATTCTCAGTTAAAATCTTTATGGGTTGCCTTTCTCAACCCATGTGAGTATGGAGTAATCATCAATGATCAACATGAAGTAGTTTTCTTTCCCTGTGCCTTCCTGTCTTGATGGTCCACATAAATTCATATGAACTAGTTGGAGTGGTTTCTCTATTGAAGTAGAGCTCTTGGATTTAAACTATGTCCTGGTTAGCTTTCCTACTTGGAAGGGTTTACACATAGAATCTTGTGGCTTTGATATTCTTGGAAGATCTTTTACTGCCTCAATATTTTTGAGCTTGATTAAATGATCAAAGTTCAGATGTCCAAGTCTCCTATGCCATAACCATCTCTCATCATGTTTTCTTAGATCACATTCTTCTCTATCTTCTTTCAGCACATATACATTTTTTTCTGTCCTTATGCCTTTAGCCACCACTTGTCCTGAGTTTACAAACTTTATCTTGCATTCCTTGGAAGTGAACACCACTTCACATCCTCTATCACACATTTGACTTACAGTGAGAAGATTATGTTTCAACCCATCTACAATCAGAACATCTTGGGCTTTTCCTCTTCCATTACTTAAACTAACCATCCCTTTACCCTTGATTTTACCTGGAGCATCATTTCCAAAGGTTACATTTCCAGATTTACTTTCACTTAGAGATAGAAACTTACCTTTGTCTCCCGTCATATGTTTGGAGCATCCATTGTCTATATACCAAGGGTTATTTTATCTTTGAGATGACAACACTAATCCACACTTGTCACTTTCTTTCTTCTTCCAACCCTTGGCATTTTTAGTAGAGGGATTCAAATCTAGTTCATAGTTCTTTAAGTGATAGTTAGTAGCTTTATGTCCATAATTATGACAGATGTAACATTTTGGTTCATTGAATAAGGGATCATAACGATTGTTATGCTTAACCTATGTCTTTGTCCCATCCATCAAGTGATTTGTAGTCTATGATGGTTTGTTACTTGGTTGTCTTATTCTTTTTTGTGGAAGATATCTATAATTTGAATGTCTTGATTGCTCATATCTCAATTTTAAAGAACAGTTTACAACTTTACGACCAAAGTTAGAATAGAAAAAACAATATCCATAAAAAAAACCTTGGTACCTGGAAAATGGTTGTCTTCTTTGAGAAGGTCGATTTCTTCCATGCTGATGATTTCTTTAGACAGAGAGTACATTATTTCTTTGATCTATAGTTTCAGTTCTGGTACCTCTTTCATTACTCCTCCTGGGCCCCTGATTATTTTCTTTTGTTTCTGCAGGTTTTTTGTTGTCATAGATGGTATATTTGACAAACTTGATATGTTCGTTGTTACTTAGTTGACCACTACTTGATCCCTCTTCATAACCCAAACTTGTTTTCAACTTTGGGCTCCTTTTTTGATTCAGAATAGTTGCCAATCCTTCTAAGGCTTTGATACTTGACATATTCTAATGATAAAAGGCTTGAAACTTCTCCAACTCTTTCCTAGTTTTCACTACTTCTTCCTCCAGAGCTCCACATCTTGCCTTCTTTTCTGATAACTATTGTTTCAGAATGTCTTCGATTTTCTTTGCCTCTTCTAATTCCACTTTTAGTAAGGAAAAGTCTTCATCAAGTTCTTTACTGCCTTTCTTGAACTATATCAACAATTATTTTTGTTTTCTCGTCTTAATTTTGAGTCTGTCAAGCTCTTCTAGTGCACTGATCAGTTCTCCTTCCAGGTCAACCACAACTTCTTCATCGTCAACATTACTTTATGAGTCCTTCTTATCATAATCCTCTTGGGCCATAAGCATGAATTCATTGACCTCATCTTCACATGAAGAGTCACTATCTGTGTCTTCTAAAGAGTTACCAACGTTTACACATAAACTTTTCTTTTTGCCAAATCTCTTGGGTTTGAACTTCTTTTCACCTTCAAAGTTCTGATCTTGTTTCTTGTGTGGACATTTGTTTGCAAGATGACCTATCTTACCATAGTTGAAACATTTGAAGGGAAGCTTACCTTGGTACTTTCCTGGTCCTTTCTTTAGTCTTCTCATGAATTTTGCTTCAATTTCATTAGGCTCAGAATCTTCATTCTTATCTTCCTTAAATGATGCTTCTCTTGATGCGGGTTTGTCTTTAACTATCCTCATTTCATATGCAGTCAACATTCCTAGAAGTTGATCAAAAGCCAAACCTTTTAGATCATTTAGTTATTCTATAGCTGAGACCTTTGGGTTGAACCTATTTGGTAGAGATCTCAATATTTTCTGAACTAAAGAGGGTTCCTCAATTTTTTCACCCAGTGCTTTCATTGCATTTACTAATTCTTCAACTCTAAGGAAGTACTTCTCAATATTTTCATCTTCTTTCATATGTAGTTGTTCAAACTATGCTCTATAGGTTTGAATCTTGGTATCTTTTACCTTCTCATTACCTTCACAACTTCTAATGAGTTTGTCCCACATGTCTTTGTCAGTTTCTAAATGCATAACTTTTACAAATTCTTCTTCTGCAAGCCCACTCGAGATAGCATTCATAGCCTTAGCATTGAAGATGAACTATAGTTTGTCATCCTTATTAGCTAGTACAATTGTCTTTACATAACCAGTCTCTACCACATCCCAGACATCTACACCTAAAGCCATCATGTAGGTTCTCATTCTAACTTTCCAGAAGGCAAAGTTTGTTCCATTGAAAAAAGGGACCTTATTGGTTGAAGTTCCTTCATGGATTGACATGTTTAAGCTCTAGGATCTACCCTTAGATAAAAGGGGCCGGCTCTGATACCAATTGTTGGAAAACTGAGAGGTGGGGGGGTGAATCAGTTGTCACTGTTCTTAAACAATTATATCCATTTTTAAATTCATTACAGAACTCTCAATGATGATCACAATAATGCAGGGAAGTAAACAATAGAACATTCAACATCATTCACACACACTAAATATACAGAGACAGATATTTCCTAAGGAACCCATAAAGGGTAAAAACCTCTTCTTCTTTATATGATAAGAAATCTTTACATTTTGTTCATTATCATACTTATGAGCTCCAACTCATTGTGAGGCTACAACCTCTTTTTTGCAAGCTTCGACTTGCTGAGAGAACCAACTCTCTGTTTTCTCTAGCACCTACTAGAAGGAAAAACCTACTCCCTAAGTGTTCCAACACCAACTGGATGGAAGCACCAACTTCCAGTCACACAGGCACCAACCTGTATAGCAGAGAAGAACAGTTCTCCCTTGCACCTCCCAACCACCCTGAAATATAAAACTTTGCTTTCTTTGAATTTATTATAGTGATTCAATAGTTGTCATTGGCTTACTAGGCTTATCACTGTTTTTCTATGTTGTTATGCTCTGCCTGCATGAATGTCTTCCTTTTTGCATCCTCTTCAACTTTCTGATCTTCTCCTCTGTCTGAGCATGCACACCTTGGATTTCTCTTCTTCTCACATATATGCATCTCTGTTCTTTTTCTTCTTCTAGGCTTCAACTCCTGCAGCTCATACTTCTACACGCATGCATCACTCACAATAATCTCTGTTCTTTTTCTTCTTCTATGCTTCAGCTCCTGCAGCTCATGCTTCTACATGCATGCATCACTCACAACAACAACAATTCTTCTATGTTCTACATTTTCTTTTATACACGCTGTGCATATTCTTCATCCCAGCACGCAATGCTTCTTCATGCTCATCCATCACCACCGTTCTCCCTCCTCATATATTCATTGCAACTCGTCACTTCCACATCTTCACTTCCTCGAGCCTCAACACCCTCTCTCTATTTTGCATGTTCTCTATGTGTCCAAACCTCTGCCTAATCATCATCACCATTCTTTCGTTTCTCTAGCAGTTATCCCCATGCGATCATCATAACTAGGCATTATGCTGAGACTCCTTAGGCTTTGCTGACTGTAACAGTCTTTGACCCACTTCCGTCTATTAGTCGACTCTATGATGAGTCTTCAATCCACTGGCAGATGTCTCGAGATTCTTCATCATATCTGTCTTTTATCACCTAATCATGTATTTTGCAAAATGCACATTTTGTTAAATAGCGGGCTGATCTAGAAGGACAGTATTCGTGTGATGAGATCAACGATTGAGATTCAATTCTGGACCCCCCTTGTCGTTCTACCTTTAACGTTGGGGGGGCGGGGGCGGGGGGTGTCTGAAACGGAGCGTGCATGTTTGGATGGTCGTGATTTAAGAGCCTAGATGTGTGGCTGAGGTTCAATTACGGACCCCCTCCACCTTTTTGTCTTTAATGGGAGGGGGGGGTCCTGAATGGAGTGGTTTTGTATGGGCCCCTCCACAAACCTCTTACCGCTTCCTCCATTTACTGCCTTCACCTGCTTGTGTCAGGTGTCTTCCACCTAGTATCTCTCCTTCCCCTATCATATCACGACACCACATCCTGTGACCACTCACCGACATGGCATGAACTGTGTGGCTGCCACATTCACCTCCTGGATCTGACGGCTTGGATTCGTCCTTGATACAACGACCATGATTCTATCATGACTTCTCATATCATGAGTTCAAGGAGTTAGAGCACATGACATGTCTCGACACTCCAAGTCGCGATCCCTGATAAGGTGATATTCCACTCGCCACATCTCTTGTTCATCCAACGCTCCATAACCTACCTCGATCCAATGGTCCAGATCATTTCGAGATATCGCATATCGCGATTTCAAGGATTTAGAGAACATCCTGTCTTTGGATTTCCCGATGTGAGAAATGACGATATTCCACTCTCGTCATAATCTCTTTCCATGTGTCCTTTGCATCCAATGCTCCATAACCTACCTCGATCCAATGGTCCAGATCATTTCGTCATTTTGTGTTTCATGAGTTGGAAGGGTAGAGAACTTCGTGCCTTTGACCTTTCATTCAACGAAATGCCAATCGCTCGCCATGTGTCCTCTGGCTTCAATGACCTGGATCATTTTGCAATCTCGCATATAGCGAGTTCGAGAGGTTAAAGCACCTCTTTTCTTTGACTTTCCAGTCTGCGAAATGTTGATCTGTGACACGTGTCATGCTCGAAGATGGACAATCCTCCTGCTTTCAGGATTTTGTAAACCTGCTTCTCCTTGCACTTAAAAGAACGTGTAGGTTCTCCCAGATCCAACGATGGTCGGACCCTGCGCTTGGATCTAACTCTCAAGATATGTCCTCCATCTATGCACTCCTACTGTCTAGAATTATGATGTCTTCCAAGCCTGTTTTCCATCGTTGTTCTTTCCATCAATGACAAGCTCACTCCCAACTGTAAACCTGCCAACATATATGTCTTCAAGATGTTCGGTGGGGAAATAAGTTGTATGAGTAAGTGATAGGCGGTTGTAGCCTTGTCGACAATAGAAGATGAATACATGGAGGCCACTCATGGAAGAAAATAAGAAGTATGGATTCAAAGGTTGTGTTCAAGAATTTGGCTTGAGAAGAGAGCTATGAAGGTAAGTTGCGACATTCAAAGAACATTATTTCTAGCAAAGAACTCTACTTATCATTCAAAGACTAAGCACATTGATGTAAAATAAGATTTATTAAGAGACATTGTGGAAAGTAACAAGGTGCTACTAGAGAAAGTAGACACGTTGGAAAACATAGCAGACTTGTTGAAAAAGTTAGTCAGTGTTGTGAAGTTCTCTTGGTGCAGAGAGGCAATGGGCATTGCTTCCTTGGGTATGTGAACGAAAGTTCGGGAATGTCCTATTTCAACAAAGAAAACAACAAGTGGGAGAATGTTGGGTTGTTATATTCTTTACAGTGAAAGTCTATTCTAGGTGAATCAAATGACGGTTGAAGTCGAGGTGGAACAATAGCACGTTGAAGTCGAGGTAGATCGACAACATCGATAGCAAGTCCAAGTTGAGGTAGATCGACAACAAGTCAAAGTTAGAGGGATTCGTCTGGGTAAAGGCGAAGTCGAAGATATCGATGATAAGTTAACTGACAAGAGATCAAAGTGGGGGTGTCAGACGACTGACTAGAGACTGAATGGAGGTCGACTGGTAAACCCGACTTGTAGTCGACTGTAATAGAATCCCTATATTTGTAGGATTTGAAGCCAATGATATGCATGGATTTGTAATCATTTTTTGGATGTTGTAAAGCCTATAAAGAGGCATTTTGTAAGGCCATAAAGGATGTTTTTTTTGTAAGGTAATCATAGAATTTATTTTTCCAGGTTAATGCATGTGTAAGTGAAGGTTGCTAGTCATGCATATGTAAGTCGAATTTTCTATAGGGTTGTTCTTACTTGTGCAAGAAGGTATGATGTGGATTGAAGGTATGATGTGCTATGAAACCTTGATCATCTCCATTTATTCAGTGTTACTGATCTAAAATTGAAGAAGACTTGTAATCTTGAAAATATTTGCAAGTTAAATTTTATGTGTTAAAAGCAAATGGATCAACTTTGCAACACATCATTAATAGGATTTACTCATTTAAGATGCATATAAACAACAACATAATCAATGAACATAAACACATAACACAGAAAATGATAAAGGAGTTTACCCCTCTCTTGGGCTATATCTCTTGGTCCATCTTCCAATGGATCATTAGTGTTATTTTCTCAAAGTGCTCAAAAATGTGCTTTACAATGCTCAAATTGACCAACAGACTGCTCCAATGGCTTCAGAGCGTCCAAAAACCCCTAGTTGGGCTTTTTCGGCACCTCGTTTGGCCAAAAAATGAAGAAGTTAGGCTTCCTGGAAGTCCCTCCTTCAAGCTTGCTGTCTCTGCATCTACAAATTGCACCCTTGTATGTTCAACCTAACACATGCCATTTAAAGTGTAAAAACCCGGCACCAAACGCAACCGCGCCAACAGTGCGAACTGTAGGACGATTATGGGCGCCCCAGCCCCTAACCGCCAAACTCGTGGGCACATGTGGGTCATGTGACCTCGCACAAATATAAAAGTGCTAAGTTTTAAACACAACTTCCCCACGCACTCCATGGCAAGGTCACATGCCATAGGCCATGTGATCGGAGGCTCAACCATTTTCCATACGTAAACCCACACGCGTTGGAACTGTGGTCACATGTGAAACCAGGGCTGGGCTCTGTTTGTAATAAAAACTCCCGCGCATATAATATGGTAATGGTCATATGTATAAACAATAGAACCGCAGGTCGGGGCTAAGACCCGGCCCGACCCCCCGCCATATGTAACATTACTTTAATTCAAATATATTTTAACACATATAGTTAACAAGGAACAACGTGTGGCCCGTTGGCAGGGCGGACTTTGCAAAGGCTTTGACCGGTGGGGAGGTCTGGGGTTCGAATCCCACGGACTCCATATAGTTTTGAACCAATAACCAATATAATGGTGCCACGTGGCAGCCCATGAATGGGCCACGTGGCACTCAACCACAAACCAAAAAACTGCCATGTGTCGAAACATGATTTGTCCAACTGTCAACCAATATGAAACTACCATGTCACCTCTACCATGTCAGCGTACGGATGTATGGTCTCTGCCACGTTAGCCTATACGAACTGTACAGTCAACGTCCTTTTTTTACCTGTTTAACAATTCGAACATATCGCGATATCTCTCGCTCCCGATGTCCGTTTGAACCCAAACAAGCTGTGTTGGATTCGCAATGACGAGGCCTATGCTCCCGTTCGATTTGAAGCAATTCTGAGCACTTTGAATTTTTGAGCAAAATTTGATCCCCTGATCAGTTACAAGGGTGATGACATCATTATTATCTCCGTCTCTTAGTGTCTTGGGGAGTGATGAAACCTTGATCATCACCCTGTATGTACCGTTACATCGGTGATAATCCTCTCTCTGAGTGGATTTTGAGCTTTCCTTGCCTCTTTTCTACCATATTTTTGTCTCAGAACCTTATATTAGAGTCTTTCATGCGTGATTGTGGCTTTGATTGATCAAATTTGAGTGATTATCATATTTTTGTCTCCTTTTTCGAGTTTCCATATCCTATCAAATTTTGAAGTGTACATGACTGTCCTAGGTTAACTCGATCCTTCGACCAAGTCTATGTCATTAGTAGTTGGATCCTTATCAACTGTAGGCATTCAAAAAAATCTCACCTTGATTCCAAGGACTTGTAGGTTTTTTACTTTTTTTCTTTTGGATTCCTTTTCATTGATTTAGGAATTGCATATGTTGCATTAAGTCTTATTGTTGAGTTTCTCTCTCTTATCCTCTTAGGAAAACTTTTGATCCCTTGAGTGCACTCATGAACTCATTTTCCTTGTTGCAACTTTGCATTGATCTTTGATCTTTGCTACTTGAATTTTGAGGTTTCAAAAAGTGGTTTTCCTTTACTTTACATTTTTGGTTTCTTGTTTGAACGTGTGTTGGAGGAGTTCTTGAATTTGAATTATTTGAGTTCTTGTCAAATTTTTGAGTGCATGTTTTGTTTGCATATTTTTTCTTCATGATCCTTTGCATCATCATTGAATTATTTCATTTTGTTTGAAAGTAAGGAAGCAAAAAATAGTTGCATTTGAAGTTATTTCATTGCATTTGAAAAAAAAACAAAAGAAAATATTACATTCTAGAGGAGCATGTTCAAGATCACACTTTAGAGAGAAGTAAATTGCATTGGGCATTTGCATCTGGGAAAGCAAAAGACTCTCCTCTTTACGATAGCTAGCATTCATCGAAAACAAAATCTCTGCATTATATTTTTGTGCACGGTTTAGAGTCGAGTCATAAAACCATTTAGTCCACTTCCACTTACCCTATTGAGTAACAAAAAACCATTAAAAGGAACGAAGCATATAATCTAAAATCAATTAGACTTTTTTATTTGATAGCAAACCAATAACTCTAGGATTCTAGAGCCTTGATAGTAGGGTGGAGAGCTAACTATTCAATGCCACAGAAACGAGATGATAGAATACTAGAGAGTGTAAAATCTAGTAGGAATTATTAACGATAGTCGGGAAAGATCCTCTCACACATGAGTCAAACATGAGGTCAAGCAAAGATATTGGTTGAGATTTCCCTTCTTCCATTCACCTAGTGGGGCTATTACAAGTTTGGGGCTTTGAAGAGTGGAAATTCTTTGGGGTGACACTACGTCTTCTTAGATTTGGAATGTGGATTTGTGTTTAGTATTATTCCCTTGCCCATTTTCTAGTATTGATTGTTGACTGTACCCCCCTGACGGTTCCTTATGAATTGGTAAACATAGTAACCTCTCCTAGGATTCCACATAGGTGACTGCAAGGGGGATTCCTTTTAAAAAGAAGGTTCTTTGTGGTACTTGTGGAAAATGCTCAATCTCCACTTCAACGATCCAAGAGGGTATTTTCCTGAGGGATATTACTTGCACCTTGGTGGATTGTTGTGTGAAGGTTATCGTAACTGTTGCTCATTTCTTCATTGATGACCTCATCTCCCCTCTCTGGAATATAATTACTTCCTTTTTTCCCCGTCATAAGGGAGATTTTTGGTTTCTCTTATCTTGTAGGGACTTTGGTAGTGTGTGCTCTTTGACATTTAGTAGACCCTAGGTTGAATCTGTGTCCATGGAAAAATTTCCTAACAATACCAACCAATGGACCCATTTTCTTAGACAACCTTACGCTTTTCCTTGTTTTGGAAACGTTGGTCCTCCCTACATCGCTACATTGACTCTTCCCGGTTTCACTGTGGGGTTACTAGTATGGTTTTTTTCCACTCTCATGGTCCTGAATGTCCTTGTTGTTGCCTAATCAAGCTCTCCACCTAAATAACATCGACCTCATGTTGACCATTTTCCTTCTTCACCCGTCACATCTTCTTACCTTTATTCTTCCTTGCCTAGTAAGAGCATTGACTCTAGTAATCAGGAGGCTAAGAAGAAGAAGAAAAGGAAGAACACGAAGAAGCAAAATAAGTGGGAAATCAACTAGCCACTGTCGTGAGTGTTGATAATGTTGAAAATCCTACCAACATAGGTTGCAAGTCCAAATTCCCTTGTAGGATTCCTTACCGGTTATGTGGGGAAATGCACCTCACTTACCTTTTCTGTCATATGGATGAATCTTTGCAATTTTTGGAAGACATTAATATTTCTCAGAAACAACCTCCAATTGCTTCCCATGATTCCTCTCCCAACCAACCGTTGGTTGATGAAGTGGTTGGTCTGATTCAATCCTTGGTGGATCCAAATCTTCTCTTGGAGACTGAAGTGGATAAAACTTAAGTTTTTCTCGTCACTTTAGATTCCTGCAAACAAGGGGGCATTTCACCCATTTCAATGAAACCCCCTCCGAGTACTGAGGTAATTTCCCTTGATCGGAATATAGCAGCAGAGCCTCACCTTCCTTCCTGCATGCCTTTTCAAATCACTGTGTAGGTTCGTGATAATATCATACATCACACTATTTTTGACGAAAGTGCTTTTGTTAGCATTCTATCCTCAACCGCTTGGAAAGATACGGTTTCCCTTCAGCTTGTGCTGGTTACTCATCATTTGTTTGATTTTAATAGAATATCCAATGAACCTTTAGGGATCCTTCCTAAGCTTACCATCACCTTAGGAGGGAAAAATATTTGTATCAATGTTATGGTAGTTGAAGGAACCTTGGAATTTAATTTACTCCTTGGGTGGGACTATGTCTATGCTATGAAAGATATCCTATCCACACTCTTTCAAGTCACACATTTCCATCATAATGGAAACATTGTGACCATTGACCAACTTTATTTCATTAGTCCTGATCTGATTGTCGACTCAATTCCCTGAATGTTCCTTATATGAAAGTGATATCCCTCCCGGCATAGGTTAATTATGTGGTATCATGTCCCATGCATTCAACTACTAATGAGAAGGGTCCTTTCACTATATGATTGAATTATTTAGACTCAGATCCGATATTTGACATGGTGAAATCTTCAATGGGGGTTTTGGAGCCTGGTATTTCCTCGGTTACCACTATTGAGTCTCTTGACATACATTCTTTCCAAAGAATTATTCTTTCATCTGATGAAGACCTCTTGGAAGACATGGTCAAGACCCATGGGCACAATTTTATTTCTGTATCAATATCATTCAAAAATGAACTAGATAACAATGAACATAGTTCACTTTCTATGTCAAACTCATTGAAAACTGAAATAGATAACTATGAACATAGTTCACTCAAGCTCATTTAAAAATGAAATAGATAACCATGATCATAGTTCATTGTTCATGTCAACATCATTAAAAAATGAAATAGACCCCCCTACAGTTGATTCGAGTCTTCCACTAGATCTAGTACCTAAACCTTCATTTCCTCTTCTTATGTTAGTTGATCCTTTTTCTTCCTCCCTCTCTGGTGAACCTATTCCTATTAGTATCCAAGAGTCTAATATCGTAACAAAACTTGGGGGGGCATGTCTCCAGCCTCTGAACATCATGTTGTAGTTAAGTCGCTAGCTTATGTCGATCATGCTGGGGGAAAGTACCAACCTCTAGACATCATGTTGGGAAAAACCCCGCCAATGGGTATCATTCCGAGCATAGATCATTTTAGGTTTCAATCTCGTTAAAAAATGAAACCAACCCAGAGAAAAGTTTCATTATTCATTTCAAGATCAGTAAAAAATGAGGCAAACACTTCAATCATAGTTCATTCTTTGTTTCAAGCTCGTTAAAAAATGAAACAAACATCTTATTGTCTACTTAATGGTTTCACTTGCTAATACTTTGCTTCTATATGTTTTCTCACTTGCTTATGGCCATTGCAATTATGCTTGACAATGTTCGTTGGCATCATTTTGGTCCCATTTTGCAGTCACCCTCTAGAGAGACACGCTGTTGTGAGTGGTCCTCACTTTCCATGCCTACTTGCTACGTCATATTGCAATCATTGCTTAGGAGTCATTTTGCCCATTGGAACTTAGTTGCATGCCACTCATTCTCTTTAGATGAGCTTAGTATTTGTTCTTTTTCATGCTCGTAAATACACAAGAATAAGATACCGAGTATACTTTTATCACTTTTTTGTGCTTGTAAAAACTATATGAAAAATGAACTCTTTGGAATCTCCTTTAAGATCGTTTTAGAATCTCTAATCATGAAAAGATTGTCGAGTGAGCTTGTTTCCTTTCACACTTGTTAAAAGGATTTGAAAAGGAGTCTATTCAGTGTAAGGTTAACCATTTTTCATACAATATAGACTAATTAATAAAAATGAATAATCTAGTCAACCTTGGCTAGAAGAGTTCTCCCTTGTATTGTTTTATACATTTTCAGGTTCGGGGGACCAAATTTACGAAAAAGAACACTCTTGGAGTCTTCTTTAAGTTCTTTTCAGACTCTCTAAACCTGAAAAGACCGCCGATTTTATTTTCTCTGGGCTCGTAAAATTATACATCGAAGGACCATATGGGATCAAACCCCTCCTTCTTCAGGTTCGTTAAACATGTGATGAGGGACTCATCAAAGATGATCTATATAGAGCATTTTTTATCCTCCTCAAACTCACTAAAAAACAAGAGGTACTCGTCGTTCATGGTGGGGGATAATTTGAGGGAAGAGGGCAAGTCTTTGGAAAGCATTATGGAAGTTGTTTTCTGTCTCTCTTTAACATGGCATGTATTTGTGTCTTGACTTACATTTGGGTAATTTTCTTGTCTCTGAGTCATACCAATCCTATGAGTCTTTATACTCCTTCGACCCACTTGAAGAGTACCCCATTTATCGTCATACTATTTTTTGTCTATATCTCATCGAGTCAATGCTTCCAAGTCATTTGTCATGCCTCATAATGTTCAAGGGAAGTTTCAACCCAAATCAACCACTCTGCAGTATTACCAACCTTCATCCTTGTGTCAGTTTGTGTTCATTTGATCTATTATCTTACATCACTTTCCTGTGTTAGTTTCATGTCGATGATGGAGGACACATCATGGCCCTCCTTCAACAAGTTTGTTCCTATTGACTTCAACAAATTATCTAGGAATTAGACTTAAAAACTAGTTCGTACCTTGGAACCCGCATACCCCAATGACATGTCTCCTTTCTTTTGATAGTAGGTTTAAATCATTGACCTATGATTGAATGATTCCATGAATGTTCTAATTCAGCTCATTGATTCACATTGACTAAAATGTACTATTGGGGTACATTCTGTAATACCCCTAGGCCAAACCCCTATTGTACATATAAACATAAATGAACATATATGTTGGTGAGCCAGGATATTTTGGGCCAGAAGTGCCTGTGTGGTTACTAGGTTGGAGAACCAAATGCTAAATGGCCAGTGGGCCATCATTGTAATTTGTAATCACATGCTAATATTAATGAAAACACATCACTACTATAGACTAACCCTATAAAAGAGTATGGGGGGCTAAACTCTACTAGGCATGGAAAGGAGTCTAAGAGATAGGAAAAGGGGGATAAGTTAGGGGGCTTAAGCCCAAAGGAATATTATATTAATATTCCTTAAAGTACCGTGCATGGATATTTATTGTATCCTAAGTTATAAGGAGGAGAGACAAGTGGGGGTTAAGTGGGCCTCAGGTAGTTCCCAACATGACAAGTGTGAAGTTGGGAACATGCATAAATATAGTTAGACTTAATCCATTTCTGGGGGGGGGGGATCATTATTCCTTGACATAGGTAGATTTGATTCATACCTATGGTACTATAGTATAAGGGGTACTTGTACCTATACTAGCTAGCTCGGGAGATGAATTGAAGAAGTGGGTTTTCAGGCCCATCGGATTGAAAAGGTGGGTTGTCAGGCTTGTGGGAGTTTTCTCCAGGTGGGAGAATTGTTGGGAATTGATTTCCCAAGGTGAAAAAATGCAAATGCAGACTCAGAGACTTCTTTCTCAGCATGTTGTTGAAGTCTTGGAAGGGAAGTGTAGTAGCCGAAGGACTGTTGATCAGAGAAGGGGCACACTTCCTGGGGTGGGGCAGGCATGTGGGGAATGACAGACTATAGGATGTTAGTTTGATTCATCACATGAGTCTAATATTGTATTTTTCAAGATACATTATCATAGATGATACTCCTTTTTTCCCTAGTAAATTTTAGCCCCAACTCTGTGGTGACCCACTACTGAGATTATGAGCAGTGTGGTATTTGGCTGGGAGGAATGTGGGAGGTCTGCATGCAGTTGTTGTTTATTTCATGAGATAAGTTCCTTTCATGACATTATTAATTTAGTGCATGCATAATTGTGGGGTTTCTGTTATGAAATATCTATTATAATTGTGTTTATAAATTATTATTATTATTCCACTTAAATATTTTCATATGTAGAACATAATAGTAAAATTAATGGTATTAAAATCCGGATTTTGGATGTGGCATTTCCCAACAGTTGGTTGGAGATGTTACAAATTGGTATCAGAGATCCAAATTTCAACACTGAGCCTGCGTGGGCCATTTAGTAGAGCACAGACATGAAAGTACTGAGTTTGCAAGAAAAATATTTGATAGAATGTTAGGAAGAGTTCGTTTGCAAATTGTTTGATAAAATGTTACAGTGAAATTAAGAGGAATTTCACAAGAAGGTTGGGGAAATTTAACAAGTGAATGGAAATTTCCAAATTTTTATTGGAAGGATGAACAAATTTGTGTATGTAGATGGATGAATGTTGAGTTACTACGTTTCCATGGTTAAATCTGAAGTGACTAGGTGAAATTATGATAAAGCCCCAATTTTTGTTGTTAAAATTCATGGGGAATTTGGGGAAATTTGGTCCAAGGATGAGTTTTCCCGGTTTTAATCTCTGTCTGATAAAATTCAGACCTGTAATTGGTCGAATTTGAAGTCAACCTAAGGCTATGGATGAATGAGTTAAATTGAATAAATTTAATGGTTGTAGAGAGACAATGGTGAAATTCGATGGAATTGGGCAAAACCCCAACTTCCTGCAACTAAATAATGGCAATTTCGAAGTGAAAGAGTCGAATTTGAAAAGAAACAATCAAATGGATATGTATAGGAATTGAATTGGTTGTATTGAGCTTAGTCACATAGCTCTAATGGTGTCCCAAGAAGAAATTTCATATTTGGGTGAAATTGAGCATTGTTGGAAATTTTGGAAAATAGGAGAAATTGGAAAAATTTCAGTATTTTTCCATACGTTGATGTGGAGGTAGGTGACGTGTACTTCCATAGTGGAAGGTACATAGAGGAAGGGAAGTGGTAAGTGTGGTAGAGGTACACTGTGGTGGAAATTATCAACTAGTGGAACCCTGACCCAAATCGTTGATCCAGAGACATGATCGATGGAGGAGATTGATAGCGCATTAGAAGTTGCATGAACTTTAAATCTATGGAGGGTGCACACTATTATTCTGGACCATCCATTGTTTTGGTGACGTGTCAAGTCAGGATTTATGTGTGCGATGAGGAAGGAGTGAATAAATGGTCATGTTGGAACACACGAGCCATAGAACTCATAATAAGATTAAATCATGACCGTCAGATCAGGAGCCAAGTGAGCGAGTTCCAATTGATCTAATTGGAAAGCCATGGAGAAATCTTCACTGTCAGACAAAAAGTTTAAAATATCTTGACCATTGATTGGAGTACATCTAGGATGTGATCTCGATCATTAATCGATATGGAAGCCCTTAGATGTTGATGAGAGGAGGGATGACATCATGCTAACATTATTCTTATGTCACAAGCCTACAAGTTCACATTAAGGAAATTGTTCACATTTTTGAAGAATCCCAATAGGTCATCAAGAACTTAAGAACTTAGCTAGAAGAAGCCAGAAAGATCGAAGAAAATCTTGAATATCAAAAGAAGTATTTGGAAGCCAACATAGCAGCACAAAAGGAAGAAGCAGAAATGAGAGAGAAGATATTGACAAATCATCTTAAGGAAAGAACTAAAAATATAAACCATCTTGAGACAGAGTTTGGTCAAGAAGAGAAAGGACTTGAAGAAGAAATAATCACGTTAAAAATTCATCTTGAAGAAGTGAAAAGAATAGAAGAAGTCGTGAAGTCTTAGCTAATGAAGAAAGAAGAAGAGGTTGAGAAGCTTGAAGAAGAAGTTGTCACATTGAAAAGTAAAATCGTCAAGCTCAACAAGAACGTTGAAGAGACATAAAGAACCACATTAGTTATAGAGAATGAAGAGAAGCACTCTAGGTTGCTAGAAAATAAGAATGAGGAAAATAGAAAGAGTTATGTAGAAGTACTCAAAGGAAGGAATCATGGTCAACTAGAATCTAAGAAAACTATTGAAGATACATCTTCAAGAAAACCATCCATGTTCAATCCAAAAATAATCTTCAATCATGATCATGATCAGTCAAGGAAGAAATTCAGAAGGACTACACCACAAAGAAGATCATTCACTCCCAAGTATGAAAATTTATTTTATGGTCATTATTTTTAATGTACTAATTTTGGACATAAGGTTGCAGATTGGAGGGATTATAAAGGAATTGTTCAAGCAAGAAGTTCCTATGTGGCCCCACGTAACATTGAATGTTACAAATGTCATAACTATGGACACATGGCTAGTGATTTTAGAAGCATGATTGATACTTACATGAAATTGAACACTGATATCAGATATAAGAAATTATGGATAAGAAAACACAAAGAATAGGTGAAAAAAGACCAAGTCCCAGAGATCACAATATTGGAAATAAAATGATATGAATAAAATTATACAGAGAAAGACGTCATATACAAAAAGGTTTGGAAAATAACTGAAAGAAAAGAAGGACATGTAAATAAGGAACATGTTCAAGAGATTGTACTTTGAGGAATTGTAGTGAACACTTAGCAGGTTTGGACAGAGATGGATTCATAAGAACACTTAGCAGGTTTGGACATATATATGACAGTGGACGAGAGAATTGATTCATAGATTGGTTCAGAGAGTGGTTCAGAGACAAAGGAACATTATCATAATGGATGATAATTACACATGAAATGGCTCGAACAATGCTAATGGATTCCAAATTGACAAAGATTTTTTGGACACATGCAGTGCATACATAATTTCACTTTCAAAATAGAGTTAAGACAATAATTTGTAAAGCATATGAAGAATGAATTTGAAATGTCATTACTCAGAGAAATATCCTTCTTTATAGGTCTTCAGATACGTCAAAGCAATCAATTTTTTTTTTTCCTCAAACTAAGTATATCAGAGAAATGCTAAAGAGGTTTGGAATGGAAGAATGAAAACTAGTTACTACTCCTATGCAAACCAGTTACAAATTGAGAAAATATGATGATTCAAAGTCTACATACCAGAGGCAATACAAGTCAATGATTGGATCTTACTATATGTTACAACATACAGACCAGATGTAATGTAGGTAGTTGGACAGGTGGCATGATTTTAAGCAGCACCAAAGGAATCACATGTCTTAGCAGTTAAGAGGATTTTCAGATATTTAAAAGGAACATAAGAGTTTGGATTATGGTATCCAAAAGGAAAGGATCTATCACTTATTGAATACATAGATTCATATTGGTCAGGTTGCATTGATGAATGACGAAGCACCAGTGGAGCAACATACTACTTGGGTGAGTGTTTAGTATCTTGGCTAAGCAAGAAATAATCATCAATATATTTATCTGCAGCCGAAGCAAAGTATATTGCAGCAGCAGGATGTTGTACATAGTTTCTATAGATGAAACAAACTTTGAAAGATATACAGGTTGAGTATGATGAGCCCATTCCAATCTATTGTGATAATACACGCACCATAAGTATCTCAAAGAACCCGGTGATTCACTACAAGACGAAGCACATTCCAATCAAGTATCACTTTCTACGAGAACAAGTTGCAAAGAAGAACATCAGAGTTAAATATGTGGGCACAAAAGAACAAGTGACAAACATCTTTAAAAAACCACTTCCATGGGAAGCCTTTGAGTATCTTCGCCAGAGACTCGGAGTAATTTCTACTCCAAAATGAATACTTTTGAATGCTTATCTTATATGTCTTAGATTTACACGAGGAAGCACCATAAAGAGGACATCTCAGGTTGGGGGATCATTTTCAGGAAGAGTTCAGTTAGGGGGAGTATCCCCAAGGACAGTTCAGTTAGGGGGCGCAACCCTGGATGGACAAATACCTTTTCCATTGATGACAAATGGGGAAAGATTTATCAGATGCAAAGGTAAATAATTGGATAAAAAGCACAGAAGCATGGTTCTAGGGGAGCGATGTTCACAGGGGGAGCATGAGTGATATGACTTCAGTATTTCATCAGAGTGTTTCCATCAATTCCAAAGGGGGATATTATTGATTATTTGGGTTGGTTTTCATTGATGTCAACCCTTGACGAAAGTCGGGTAGAAAATTCCGGTAGCACAAAGATTTGGGTAATGGAACGAAGTTTGTTTGATGTATAATGGTATGTGTTTTAATATATTTGAAGGTAAGACTATTCTGGATGGATATTACATGTCATTCCATTTCTGGTGGTATGTGGAATGCCACATAACTCCTCACAGTTAAAGAGTTATGACCATGTGAAGTTGGAGAACCCTCATGAGTCATCTAGGAGCCCCAAAAGGTCAAAGTAGTCAACGTGTTTGCAAAGAAGAAATTATTTAAATAATAAAGTGAAGTGATGAGTGTACTATAATTCAAAGTGGATACAAAATAAATTATTTAAATAATAAATTTAATGGAGAAATTACTAAGTGGACAAGTGGTTAGAAGTGGGTTAGCCCTAAAATAAGGAAAGTGGTTTAAGAGATTTTTGAAGGTAAATATTAAAGTGAAGTGATGAGTGTACTAGAAGTCAAAGTGGATATAAAAGAAATTATTTAAATAATAAATTTAATGAAGAAAATACTAAGTGGACAAGTGGTTAGAAGTGGGTTAACCCTAAAATAAGGAAAGTGGGTTAAGATAGTTAAAAGGTAGCCCCTTGATGAAGCTACATGAAAGTATAAATAAGAGGCAAGGGTCTCTAATTTTTAATCACACTTGAGCATATTGAATATCTACAAGTGACTGAGGTAACAAAAGGATATCTAAGCTGAATTTCAAAGGGAAGGTGAAGTAAAGAAGGCCAAAATTCAAGGGAGGATAAATTCTTTTGATGATGCTTCCTAAGGTATGATATTTACAAGCCATCTCACCATTTTCACAATAACGTTTTTTCTAGAATGATTCAGACCGTGAAATTGGGAGGTTGTTGAGGAAACATATCCAAGTAGCTATGATAAACATTTCATCTTGTTAGTCATTTATGTTTTGGAGTTACACTCCATGGAAAACAGGGTTTGTGGCTAGTCTTGAAACTACTCTAAAGCATGTGTTTCGAGTAAAACCGTCATAACTTATTCATAATAGATACAAATTATGTAAGACCAAATGTATTGATTATAGTATAGTATGTAGTATTCTTTGTACAATTTTCAGATCCATACAACAAATATTCTGTGTGGGGCACACTCTACAAGTTCGCTCTCTAGAATAAGCCAGAATAAGTATGCCATTTTTTCTATAACTCATTTTCTGAGAGGTTCCAAGTAGTGAAACCCAGAGGAATCACATAAAAGACACTGAAGAACATTGTGTACTATTTCAAATCTTTATTCAATATAGGTACATATTTATGATTATTTCAAGTTAGGGTTGTTGACTAATCCAAAATTAGTCATGTGAGACTAAAGTAAAGTTTGATGAAAATGCTAGTCTCTTGTTGTTAAAGTTAAGGAAGGTTTGTAGGTAATGTGATCATATACACCAGGTCTATTACAGATTTACAAATCAGATTTGGATGATGAAGTTGATAAGGGATTTTGGTTGAGTTACATGTTGGGTACATGATTGAGATAAGTAGTTGATGAGTTAGCACATACATGAGGTGTATAGTTGATGATGTTGGTACATCTTGATGAGTCATGGTTTATGTTAATTTGATGCATTATTGGTACATATTTGGTGCATGGTTGATGCTCTCGTTGATGGTACAGGTTGAGGTATAGGTTTGTGCATGGTTGATGCACTCGTTGATGGTATAGGTTGAGGTATAGGTTGGTGCATGGTTGATGCACTTGTTTATGGTATAGGTTGATTACAGATTGTTTGGTATAGTTTGTTATAGTGGTATATCTCACAATGATAGTGTGATAGTGGTTCCATCATTCTACTTCTACATTAGGGCGGTTGGATGGGGAAAGGACAGGTGGTTGTAGCCACCTTCTGGTTGTAGCTGGAGAACATAGGGGGTTGTAGCCTCCTTCTGGTTGTAGCCAAAGAATTGGGGAGTTCGAGCTTCCCTCAGGTTGTAGCCTGAGAAACTAGGGGGTTGGAGCCTCCTTCTAGTTATAGATGGAAACCAAAGGAAGTTGGTGCTTCCAATGAATGTAATTCTTAAAGACATATAAGAAAAATCATTCTGTGGTTTTCTCCCGCTTTGGGTTTCCACGTAAAATCACTGGTGTATTGTGTATGTGTATGATTGCTCATTTTTTCATTGTTTATTTACTCTGCAATTATTGGATTATAATTCTATATTGATATAACACTTGCATTATATGGTTAAAAAGAATTAAATTGCTCTATTATTGATTCACCCCCCCTCTGAGTAATCCAACACTTGAAAAGCTTTAAGAGAAACAATCCTAAATCACCATAGTTTTTACAAGTTAAAATGTTAGGAAGGTTGGTATTAAAAAAATTATTTTTATATTGGTATCTAATGTGTGTTCACACATGAAATTCTAAGAGAAAGTAATTTTCATATTCAACCCTCTTAGTGTCACAAAGATGATAAATTCTTTTGACCCATGATGTTCAAGGAATTTTCCAATGGTTGTTTCACTATGGAGGTCAAGAGAGTTTGTTATTATTTTAGTAATGTTTATTTGATTCTTTATGATAGTTAAAATAGAGAGATACTTTTGATCTTCTAGATCAGGGCTGATCACCTCCTTGTAGTATTTTAATTTTTTCTTTCCTTCTAATTATTTTTCACACTACAATTTCTCGTTAAATTTAGATGTCATAATATTTTTAATATTTACTTATAACTATCATTTATTTTATATTTACCACACTTTTTGAATCAAGTCAAACAAATCTTGCAATTTGTTTTTATGAAAAATTGAAGTTAACATACCTTTTTAAGCCCTTATTTGGGGACTGCCCTGTAGGCCAACCTTGTAGCTATTTTATCTCTTGATTTTATACAATCAAATTTTGTCTTGTTATAACATGTATGTGTTTTTTACTTCCACGTCTCACTAATTTTGTCGTGTAATATCATGATATGTGTTTTTTTTTTTTTTTTGACTGAGACGGTTATGTTTTATTAATAAAAAGGGTCAGGTTGGGTAGTGCCTAACAACCGGTACATTCTTTGGGTAACCATAAGCACAGAATCCCACTCAGGGGATTGTTTCCTTGATTGGTAGATCTGCATTTATACTAATCATACCACTTTGTAGAGTACATCCTATGTTTGCCAATCTGTCTGCTTCCTTGTTTAATCCCCTGAGAATGTGGAAAAATTGAGCCGAGAGAAAACCTCTCAGGATTTTCTTCAATCTTGTTAGTTGCTTGTTTAGCATTGAATCCTTAAGCTCTTTCTCACTTACCAATGCTTTTATCAGCATTTCCGAGTCTCCAAATACTAAGATTTCACTTGGGTTTTCCTTTCTAGCCATTTGGTAAGCTTTCAATAGCCCGAGAATTTCTGCTTGATTGTTGGTTCTCAGTCCAAGCCCCCAACTGAATTCTTCTTTGATCCCATTTAGAGAGAAGATCACCCCTCCCGCTCCTGACTTCCCTGGGTTGCCTTTGGAGGCTCCATCAAAGAAAATTGTACACTTGCCCTGAGATTTCCACCACTGTTGGAATATTTCCTCTGAATCTTGAATCTGCCATCTTTCTTTTGATTTGGGTGTATGTTTGCATGAATTCTGACTTTGCAGGTATAAGCATCCAACCACATCCTTTCTTCAATTCGAAGAGAGCTATCATCTTTGACGGGAAAGTAATTCAAGGTTTCTAAGAGGAGATTCTTTGTGCGGGTAGCCACCTTTGTTGGTGACCATTCAGTATTGTTGAAGATGATTTTGTTCCTGGCAAGCCAGAGCTTCCAGCAGACATACTTTGGGGAAGCTATCCACACTCATTGCCATATTGATTTTCTCATGATGTTGTAAGGGTAGTTTTCTTTCCAAGAGGAAACATGATGTCTACCGAGTTCAGTGGTGGAGGACAAACATTCATCCCATTCAGAAAAATGTACCAGAACTCCTTCGCAAACTCTCATTCTATAAAAAGGTGATCAGAAGTTTCCAATGCGCTTTTGTAGAGAACACATTGGTGTGGGCCTGCTATATTTCTCTTGCACAAGTTATCCCCAGTCAAAAAAAAATTATGCATCAAAGTCCAAAAAAAGAAGTTGATTTTGGGGATGCTGAAGCTGTCCCAAATCTGCTTCCAAAAGGACTCCTGGTGAGTCGAATCCTTTCTAGTTTGCATCAGTAGATACCCTTGGCCTTCCAAATACACTCCTATCTTACCCCAACCCCATGAGTCTTCTTCGTCAATGTGCACCGGGGCAAAATCAGAGATAGCATCTATGAGAACATCTAACTGTGGTTTTAATTGCTCAGGAATTCTTGGAAAGATCCAGTGCTGCCAATTCCCATTGCTGTCCCAATCCGAGATGTCTTCAATTTTCCTGATGCCTTTCGCAGATAGCTAAGCTCTTAACTCTGATATTTCGTTGACTTCTGCTAGAGGGGGGTGGCTTATAACACTGTCTCTCCAAAGCGTGGTATTTTTACCATTCCCAGGAATTCGGTATAGGTAAGATATGAAGAATTCGATACCTTTGCTAGACAGCTTCCAGGCCAGCATGCCTTTGGGATTTTTCTCCACCGTGAAGTGTTTTATCGACTGATTTTTGAGGTATTTAATCTTGAAAATCTGGCTTACTGGGTGATTTGGCTCAATGTATAGCTTCCATAGTAATTTGCATCCCATGGCTAAATTAGCATGCAAGGGATCTCGAATTTGCAGTCCACCTTTGACAAGAGGCCTTTTCACTGTGTCCCAACTGATCAAATGAAATCTTTTGTCGTTTTCGCGTCCTCCTTTCCACAGGAAATTGTGCATAAGGGTGGAAATCTGATCGGAGATTTCTTTTGGGGCCAGCATAAGAGAAGCCTGGCATGTGGGAAGTGTTGTGAGAACTGACTTAATTAACGTGAGTTTTCCTCCGGTGGTGAGCCAAAAGCCTCCCCATGCTGCAATTTTCTTTTTGAACTTCACTATTACTTCATCCCATAGTTGGTTTCTGTTAGAGCCCAACGTTAATGGAAGGCCCAGATATTTAATTTTATCCCAGACAACGTATCCTGCAAAGCCCAGATCGCTTGCTATATTCTCAATTGTGTGTTGCTCTATGTTCCAAACATACACGACGCTTTTTCTCTCACTTATTAGAGCTCCCGAGATGCTACAGAATTTTTGAAGAATATGTTTAAAGGAATTTTCTATTTTCGGAGAGGCTCCCCCCAGCATTAAAGAATCATCTACAAACAGTGTGTGATTCACTGGATCAATTCCTTTAACAATTCGAATCCCCAGTATGATGCCTTCTTGTTTTTCAAAGGACAACTTCCTCCTCAAGGAGTTTGCCATCAAAATGTAGAGGAATGGGGATAGAGGGAAGCCTTGCCTCAATCCCCTGGTGGCTATGAAGAAATTAGCAGGCCTTCCATTTACCAGAGGTGTGATCCAGATCTTTTCTAAACAGGCTTTGATGAGATTGATGAACTCCTGGCTGAATCCAAAGGAAGATAGAACCTTGTACAAAAATGAGCGATTAACTCTATCAAATGCATTGCACATATACAGTTTGATAAGCATACCTTGTTCTTTTCGAGATTGGATGGAATGGAGAGCTTCTTGGACTTGAATTACATTGTCCAGGATGTGTCTTCCCTTCACAAACCCCCCTTGAGATGGAGAAATTAATTTTGCAGCAGGGGTTTGATTCTATTCGCCAAGAGCTTAGCAACAATCTACAAGATACCAGATATATAAAATATGCAGAACATAAAAAAAATGCTATAAATGGCAGAATAATAGTAAAATATCTAGCATAATCTCCACAATAACACATAAATGATATAAGAACAACAATAGAAATAGCACTTTGATTCAGAAAGCAGTGTTCACAGGCCTCTTCGAGGGGGAAACCTCCAATCAAGCAGTGCTCTGTTACAATAATCTCCAAGCTAGGGTTTTCATACCCTCGACCCTTATTTATACTAAATATGTCTATTAAGAGAAGCATCTAGAGGAAGATCCTTCTAGAAGCGGAAGCTTCTATTAGGTCTTCTTACATCCGTCTTATTCTATTTTATTGAAAGGCCTTATTAATATTGACCTTTATTACATCCGAATACATTGATCTACCTATGTGCAGGTTAGGACCTTGACATGTCCACCCCCTTAAAAACAACCTTGTCCTCAAGGCTTGAGATGTGGAAACTGCTGCAGAATGGTAGTTGTTTCCCAAGTGGCATCCGCTGTAGTCATATATTTCCACTGTACTAGCACTTCCTTGATGGTTCTCTGACACAGGCGACGCTCACGCTAGTCCCAAACTACTTCTGGTTGTAGCCAAATGGATCCTTCTTCAGCTAACTCTGGAAGGTTGGTTTGAATTTGTCACCTGGTTCCAATCACCTTCTTCAAGCATGAAACATGAAAAAAAGGATGTAGCTTCGACTGACTGGGCAGAGCTAACTGATATGCGACTTGTCCCACATGCTTGAGAACTGTGTAAGGGACATAAAATTTGGGTGCTAGCTTCTGACAATGCTTGGTCTTGCGGGAAGTTTGCTTATATGGTTGCAGTCTCAGAAACACCTGATCCCCTTCTGTAAATTGACATTCGAAGCGACCTTGATCTACTTGCTGCTTCATTCTATTCTGTGCCATGACCAAGTTCTCTTTAAGGGTACGAAGGATATCCTCTCGGACTGTAAGTGTTTGGTCAACCGCCTGGACCTTCGAGGTACCCAGTAAGTATGAGAGAACTGAAGGTGGCTTCTATCCATATATCGCTTCAAAAGGAATCATGTGAGTGGTTGTATGGTATGTAGTGTTGTACCACCATTCGGCGAGGGGTAACCATTGAGCCCACTGGTGTTGTTTTTCAGAGGCAAAGAACCTCATATATGTTTCCAAACACTTGTTGACAATTTCCGTTTGACCATCCATCTGGGGATGATAAGCGAAGCTGAGATGCAATTGTGTGCCTTGTAGCTTAAACAGTTCTTGACAAAAATTGCTTGTGAAAGTTGGGTCTCGATCAAAAACTATAGAGTGTGGCATGCCATGAAGCTTGAAGACCTGGTCTATGAAAATTTGAGCCATCGTGGATGCAGTAAATGGGTGGTGAAGAGCGCAAAAATGAGCATACTTGGAAAGGCGATCCACCACCACCATTATGAATGATTTATTCCTCGATTTGGGTAAGCCTGTAATAAAGTGCATAGAGATATCCTTCCAAATAGTAGGGGGAATCAGAAGAGGTTGGAGGGTTCCTGGAGATTTGAATGTTTCTCCCTTGTTGCGTTGACACACCTCACATTCAGCAACAAACTTATAGATGTCCTATTTCATACCATCCCAGAAAAAAGAACGTTTGACTCGGTCATATGTTTTGGTGAACCCTGAGTGCCCCACTGTGGGTGTAGCATGAAGCTCAGAAAGTACTGTGAATTTGAGCTTGGATTGTTTACTTAAATACAAGCAGCCTTTGTATTGAAACTCATCCTGGAGCCAGGAGTACCCTGGAGGATCCAGAGCCTTGTTCTGTAGTCGCTGGATCAGATGCGAACTTTTGGGATCTTGAAGCCATTCCTGGCGCACAGCTTGTATCCAATCGGGTACAATGAAGGAAAGAGAAAAAAGGGATCCTTCATATTCATATTTCCAGGATAGTGCATCCTCCATGACATTGTCTTTGCCCTTCTTGTAAATGATCTCATAATCATATCCAAAGAGCTTAGTCACCCATTTTTGTTGCTCCTGGGAGGAAATGTGTTATTCCAGAAAGTACTTAAGGCTTTGATGGTCGGTCTTAATTTGGAAGCATTGCCCCAAGAGATAAGGACACCACAACTCAATGGCATGCAGAATCACCAACATTTATTTTTCATAAATGGGTTTGCCTAGATTCCTTTCAGACAGTTGCTTGCTACTGAAGGCCAAAGGTCAACCCTCTTGCATAAGGACAATGCTGATTCCTTTCCCTGAGGCGTCACATTCCAACACAAAGGTATTTGTGAAGTAGGGAAGGGACAGAACCGGAGTGGTGCACATGGCTGTCTTCAAGGTTTGAAAAGCTTGAGCAGCTGCTAGAGTCCAAGTGAAAGAGTTCTTTTTGAGGAGAGCCGTGAGAGGTGCTGCAATATTTCCGTAGTTCTTAAGGAACTTACGATAATACCCTGTGAGGCCCAAAAATCCACGCAATATTTTGAGAGTCTTTGGGTGCAGCCAGTCTTGCATAGCTTCAATCTTTTTCGGGTCCACTCTGATGCCATCCTTTCCCACCAGATGACCCAAGTATTCTACTTTTGAGGCACCAAAAGCACATTTGGACTGTTTCAGGAAAATTTGGTGCTGAGAGAGTAGGCAGAGAACTTGATCCACATGAGTAAGATGGTTTGTCTAGGTTTTTCTATAGATGAGGATATCATCAAAGAAAACTAAGACAAAATGATGGAGAAAAGGGAAGAAGACATGGTTCATGAGGCTCTGGAAGGAGAAGGGGGCGTTACACAAACCAAAGGGCATGACCAAAAACTCATAGTGGCCCTCATGAGTGAGAAAGGCAGTCTTGGGAATGTCGGCCTCTTTCATACGTATCTGGTGATAGCCCAAGCGAAGATCAAGTTTGGTAAAGAATTGGGCGCCACTCAATTCATCCAGGAGGTCATCAATGACAGGAATGGGAAATGTGTCTTTGATGGTTAGTTTGTTGAGAGCATGGAAGTCAGGACACATTCTCCAAGAACCTTCTTTCTTTAGTACCATGACGATCGGAGATGAGTAAGGGCTCGTACTAGAACGGATGACGCCGGAAGTAAGGAGTTCCTGGACCATTTTTTCAATTTCATTTTTTTGTGCAAAGGGGTGGTGATATGGATGGATATTGGGGGGAAGGATTTCTGGGACAAGAGGAATGGAATGATCATGAACACTGCGGGAAGGAGGGAGTCCTTGGGAAGTGGAAAATACCGTTTGATGTTTATAAAGGAGGGCTTGGAGGTCTTGGGGCACTGGGGGTGTCTCTGTGGCTTGTATGGCGTGGAGTTGGGCAATGACACCAGAATGACCTTTTTGGAGTAGTTTTTCCATGCGGTGAGAACTGATGACCTCAGGTGAACCAGTAGTGATGCCTTGGAATTTATATTGGTGGCCTCCTTGGTTGAATTGCATGGTTAAGTTCTGAAAATCCATGAGAATGGGACCCAAAGTCCTTAGCCAGTCTGCACCTAACACAATGTCACAACCACCCATGTCAATAGCAAACATATGGGATTTTAGGTGGTAGTCATCGATTTGAAGATGCACATTTTCACAGCACCCGCCACATTTCATAGAACCACCATTGGCAATCATGATTTGGAAATTGTTGACAGAATGGATGTAGCAATGGGTTTCTTGGGCAATGCGGCGATGAATAAAATTTTGGGTGCTGCCACTATCAACCAGAATGATGACCTTTCGGTGCTTGATGTAACCGATTAACTTGAGGGTTGGGGGAGGACAGAGAAGCCAGTGAGAGCATTGAGGGAAATGATCGATTCCACTTCGAGAGGGTCAGAGGGAGGGTTTATGTCAGTGATTTCTGGTGACTCGGGCACAAGGGGAGTGTCAACATCCTCTTTCGAAATATCCTCAGAGATGGCCATAAAAATATTTTGTTCCTTACATTTGTGGCCTGGAAAATATTTGTCATCACAATTATAATAGAGGCCTTTGAGTTGGCATTCAACCATTTCATCCCTGGTCAATTTTTGGATCTTTAATGGGGCGGAGGGAGTAGTGGGGTTTACTGGTTTAGGGCGAGGGATAAAGGAAGGCTTAGGGTTTTGAGGGGAAACAATTTGTTGTGCTTCTTTAGCTTTTTTAGTAGCCTCCACCGAAGTTGTAGGTCGAGCCATGAGGACATGGGCCCGAATCTCCTCCTTGAGGTCACTAATAAAACACTCTCGAAAGAAAGCATCAGTCATGCCCTCTGTTCGAAAAGCTAGGCGCTCAAATGCAACTATGAAGTCTTCTACTGTGCCTGATTGCTTCAATTTTGTCAAATGGCCCAAATGGTTGATGTCAGTGTCAAAGCATTCATAAAGCTCAGTCACAAATTGGGTCCAAGCAATATACCCTTTACGAGAAGTTTTTCTCCATTGCCACCATTGCCAGCGTTCTTGATCTAGATGGAGAACACCATACTGGAGTTTGGCCAAGTCATCTGTAATGTTGTAGAGAGAGAAATAATGTTCCATTTCGGTGACCCAACCAGTGGGGTCCGAGCCATCAAATTTGGTTACATCCACCCACGGAAGGCGTATGTCCCGTTGAAAGTGATGGGGCTGAAAATAATGGGAAGAAGTTTCACCTTCAGTCTTTGTATGTGCATCAGGAAAAGAGTCATCGGTAGGGATCTTGAGTTTGGTGCAGAGTGATGCAAAGACAGATTCAAGCTGGGTGGTCAGTTCATGTTCGACTTCCGCCATTGCGAACTTCACGGTTGCATTTACGTATGCATTTATGGTGGTATTGATGGATGTATCATGGGAGGCAATAGTAGCACTAAGTTGTTGCACTTCTTGTTGGGTCTCGAGGAAACTAGATTGCAAGGTGTTGAAGTGAGACTCTAGTTCTTGGCTACGGTATGGGCCATGAGGATGGGTGAACTGAAAAGGGAGCGGGCGGGGTCATAAATTTTTGCAGAAAAATGATATGGATGAATGTGATAAGGGAGAAGAGATGAATCTAATGGAATAGGTCTCAAATAATGGTGAAAAAATTTCCATAATTTTTTTTATATACAGCTGCGGGGTTATACTTTGGTTTGAAGAATGTTGCAGTGTTGAAATCCTCAAATTCTTAACCAGAAAGAAATGTGTATTTACTTGGCAACCCGAACACAGATGCGTGGCAATAGGTCTTGCCGGTTTAATTTGTTTATGTTTATGTTTATGTTCCCCAAGGGTTAGGTATTCAAGGGTTCTACAGACAAGGGTTTTCCCTGTGCTATAGCTCTCTGATATACGTGCAGGGTCCAACAGCATTACTTGGCCCAATATCTCAGGGAACTAACTAAGGAGGATAGATTGTACCCTTAATCGTACTACCTGACTACCTAGGTACTAGAGAGTATCTTCCCGAGTGTTGTTCTCGGTGACACTATAGCAGTCCGGCGGCCGATAGGTTTATCTAAAGAGGGCTTCAGGAAATCTAGGTTGATCCGTACACAGGTGTTGTCTAATGCGCTACCACTCGAAGGGGTACCAACAGGGGTTACAAGGTTGGCCAACAGATGTGCTCTTAAGAACCACTTGTATTTCCTGCATGTATGAATCCCTCAACTGCGGGTTTATGCATGTAACGACAGATCTCTGTGGCTTAAAGACGCCAGAATATGTCTCTACCCTGAAAAAAAAAATACCCACAATTTTTGCCAAGGAAAGTGCTCTGATACCACTTGCAAGATACCAGATATATAAAATATGCAGAACATAAATAAAATGCTAGAAATGGCAGAATAACAGTAAAATATCCATCATAATCTCCACAATAACACATAAATGATATAAGAACAAAAATAGAAATAATACTTTGATTCAGAAAGCAATGTTCAGAGGCCTCTTCGAGGGGGCAACCTCCAATCGAGCAATGCTCTGTTACAATAATCTCCAAGCTAGGGTTTTCATACCCTCGGTCCTTATTTATACTAAATATGTCTATTAAGAGAAGCATCTAGAGGAAGATTCTTCTAGAAGCGGAAGCTTCTATTAGGTCTTCTTACATTTTCCTTATTCTATTTTATTGAAAGGCCTTATTAATATTGACCTTTATTACATCTGAATACATTGATCTACCTATGTGTGGGTTAGGACCTTAACACAATCTTGTAGGAAGCATTGCAAAGAGAGATTGGCCTATATCTTTCAAAGGTTCCTGGATTCGATTCCTTGGGGATTAAGGCGAGAAAGGTAGAATTTATTCCACCTCCAATCTTTGCTTTCCTCAGAAATCCATGAATCATTCTAAGGAGATCTGGCTTGATTAGCTCCCAGCATAATCTGTAGAAATGGATTGAAATGCCATCTGGCCCAGGGGCTTTTTCTGGCTCCATGGACCAGACTATTTTTGATATTTATTCTTCCGTGATGGGGCTCAGTAGATTGTTGTTGTCGTCTATGTTAACTGAATTCGGAATATGTGCAAGGAATTCTGTGATGTCTTCTTTTCTCCCCTCCCTTTCGGCACTGAGTAGATTTTGAAAATGTTTCCCAGCAGCTTCCTTTATTTGATCAAATCCTTTGCACACCTGCCCGCTGGAAGTAGTGATTTCTGCTATGTGATTTCGCGAAAGGTGAGCCCTATATTGTCTGTGAAAGTATGTGGTGTTTCTGTCTCTAGCTTTTAACCACAAGCTACGAGACTTGATTCGCCAGTATTCTTCTTCACTTCTGAAGGAGCTATAAGTGTTCCTTTGGATAGATTTTTCTCTGTCTAACTCCATGGGGGAGATTTATTTTTTTTCCAATTCAAATTGGAGTTTAGCCAGCTATTGGAAAACTTCTTTCCTCTGACTTGTGGGAGTTTTTAAAGCCTTCTTTATCCATTCTTTTAAGGCCATTTTTGTATTTTTCATTTTTTGCTCCCACACAAAGCTTGGGGAGCCTGTAACTTCTTTTTCCCAGGCTGATTGGACTATTTCAAAAAACACCTCTCTTTCAGCCCAAAGAGGACTGAAACGAAAAGGTAGAGGGCCTAAGTCTTCTTCATCTTTCAAACAGATAAGGATAAGCTTGTGATCCGAGGTTAATTTTGGAAGAATCTTGGAGAAAATGATTTTATTGTCCAACATGATGGAGCTGTTGGTGAGAAATCTCTCCAGCCTAGCTAAGATATGGTTCTCCCCTGATCTATTATTGGTCCAAGTATATTCTCCTTTCACTAGCTTGAAGTCTACTAGATCCCATTGAGCATGAGATTTTCCACTGAGTTGAGCATTGGGTCCCTGGTGTAGAAACCACCTCTCTTCTCTTTGGGGTCCATAATAATGTTCATATCTCCTCCTATGACAATATTCTTTGGATTGAGAAGTTCTAAATAATCTGTGAGTGTCTTCCAACACTCTCTCTTTTCAACATAGTGCACTGGAATATACATGTTAAAAAGAGCTATGGTAAAATTTCTAGTTGTATGGCTCGGTGAAGATCCAATGTTGTGTCTCATGGGATATTTCTAGAGAGAAGGTTTTTTTAGACCAAAATGTGCATATTCCTCCAGCCGAGCCTCTTGCACTTACTACCTTCCCTGTATCAAATTTCCATTTTGTGCTGCTTATATTTAGAAGAAGTTCTCCTTCTATTTTTGTCTCTTGGAGCATGAGTATATCTATGGATTCCATTTTCAATAGGTATTTAATGGCCTCTGCCTTTTTGGAGTTCTCCAAACCCTTGCAGTTCCAAGAGACCAACTGCATTACTCACTACTTGTTGGGGTAGGTCTGCCTCCCTTGGGCATCCTGGCTCTGGTATTCCTCCCTAGAGTCATTTCTAAGGTGGTTTGACTCCCAAGGGTTTTTTTTCTTTCTGATTCTTCTTCTCTGGTATCCTTGTTTGATTTCCTTCCAACTCTCTTTGAAGGCCTCTCGAAGGTCTCATCCTCCAATGAGCCAACATTCTACATTTTTTTTCTTTTTTTTTATAATGTCTGCATAAGAAGGAGAGGAAATACTGCTTGGAACCGAACTTGAGGGAGGGATTTCCACTTTACCTAAATCTGGAGAGGCAGTGTTATTCAACTGGATGAGCCCATCCCAGTCTGCTTCTGGAGGTTCTGGAGGGGTTTGGAGTGGTTCGAAGGAGTTTTTGTCTTCCTCAATGTTGATGGTTTCCTTGCTTCCTGAGTTTTGGGAGTTTCTGCTATCTTGCCCTGCTTTATTCCCTGTCTCTTTTCCTTTGGTTTTATTGTTCTACCTGTTATTTACTATTTTCTTTACTTGCTTCCATTTTTCTCCTTTATCTTTCTCTTTTGCCTCCTCATTCTTCTTCTTGTAGTACCTTTCGAAGTGCCCGTACTCGTGGCAGTGTCGGCATTTGAAGGGAAGCTGTTCGTAGTTGAGCTCCTGGATGTGGGTCCAATCTGCAACCGTGAGATTGATGGCTTCAGGTAAACTAACTTCCAGGTCGACTTCAACACATATTCGGGCACAAGAGTATTGATCTTTCCTCACCGCTTGATCTATGTATCTTCCTAGAGCATTGCCAATATACTGCAGCGATCTCTGATTCCAATAGTGGAGGGGAAGATGAGGAAGGCGCACCCACACAGGCACAGTCGTAGGCACATCCTGTGCCAGATCGAAATCTGGTGACCATTTATTTAGGTATAGTCCTTGAGGGCCCAAAAAATATGGCTCGTTTCTAAAGATTAGGCTTCTGTCTTCTGCATTATCAAACACAAATACAAAAAACCCTTTGCCAACGAAGTGGCTTTTTATTCCTTCTGAGACCAGTGGGATCCAGTTCCGCTTGACCCAATCTTCAACTGCTTTCAAGGATGGCCATATCCCTGTGAACTGGCCAATGAGGTCTCTTTCAGCTAAGTTCAACGCAGATCTGCATGTTTCTTCCACAGGCAATTCCATTGTGGGGATATTATCTAGCTTTTTCACAATTTTTTTCTGTGAACCGGAGATCGGTCATTTCCCAGCAGCAACTAATAGGTTCCTGAATGCTTTGACTTCATGGTCTGGGGGAGGAGGGGCCTCAGAGCCACCTCCTTGATCCATTGTGGCACGAACCTCACACAGGAGGGAGTAGCCTGCCAGACGTGGCTAGGGATTTTACGTAGATATTTACCAAAAGGTCATCGGATGATTCAAGATTCTAATAATGAGCATGTTGCATCACATGATATGCGTTTTTCACTTCCATGGGTTTCACTAATTTTGGATGTACCCATAAAATGTTATGATGTTTTCCCCAAATCTTGTTGATTTTAGCACCTTCCAAGTGAGAAACATTATATGGTAGGGTAGACATCCGTTTTTTCATATTTGAGTATAAAATTTGGATTTGAAACACTTTGGTTTGTCTTCTTTCCAATCTCACTAGTGGCACTCAATTTAGAGTTCATTATATTTAGATATGATTGTTTAACCAAAACCAACCATTTAACCTTGTTTGAGGAGTAGACATAAATCCTAACCTACATAGCCTATAACTATGAAAATATAGTGAACCAAATTATGAAATATTTATCCAAAGTAATTAAATATATATTTATTCACCCTGAAAAGTTTTATTTTTGAAAATAACCCAAAAACCATTTATAGTGAAAATGATAAGATAACTTATTTGGATGAGACAAACTAAAGATTTTCAACTTCAATACCAAATTTTATGTGTCAAATAACTCATTGAACATCAATTAGCACCAATTTCAGTATTTTCACCCCTAGAATGGGTGGATAATAAATCAATTTAAAGGGGTAACTTCCAATTACAAGATATCCAAATGCACAATATGAGATTACTATTCAAATGGATCTCTCGTATTTATAAATGGAAGTTAAAAGGAATGTGATGTAGCATACACATTAGGTCGACCTACTATAACTAACATAATTGTTCGCGGTCAATCTGTCAGCAGGTGAGAAAAATGGAGACCGCTCTGCATGCCTTGTTGGGTTCACCAAGGCAGAACATCTGTGGCAGCATGGGGTTAACAGGAAACAGAAAACAGAACATAATACAATCTAATTAACAGCTGAAAGAAAATAACAGTTCGAAAACAAACAAAAACATCAAACATGAGACAAGGGAGTCGTCAATGGTTCCGGGCTTGATCTTATTAGCGAAACCAGAGCACACGCTGAGGGCAGAGATAAGGGTTCCCTCTCCCTCCAGGGGAAGGTCCTTCGGGGCTCTCCACAGGCGGTCGAGAGGCCGACTTAAGCAATTAATGCGTCGTATTAGCAAATGCACGGCTTTTTATGTGGACAGACGCACGTCGGACGCGCGCACGCGCGCGCAACATGTTTTTGTCCCGCGCATACGCGCGCGCACCCTACTGCTATAAAGCGCCCTTCAATTTTTGGTTACTTTGTATAGTTTTTGACCTTTCTGGAATGTTGTGAACTTAATTCAGTGCCATGAATGACTTCATTGCTGTTTTGATGATGTGGAGTTCTTGTGGCCATGTGCAGATGAAATTTCAGTGATAACAGATGCCCCCTGATGGATGAGGTTAGGAGCATACGTATAGCCGAAATCCATCAATGTTTCTTCTACTGAGACTGTTGTTGTAAGGGAAAGCAATAGTGGGACCCTTCGAAACGATCCGTTGGAGGA
>ML786584.1:473790-486571 GCA_009831015.1 Picea engelmannii | reverse complement strand
GTGATCCAACAACCCAGGGTACCATCAAGCACGAAATTGCAGTGTAGCCAAGAAACGATGGGAGGTTCATCCTAACAGACATGGAGCAGGTTAAGGTATGAGGAAGGGATCGTAGAGTTGGGTTTAAGCATTCGTTGAGTGAATGAATAAGCAACGCCGTGATGGAACAAATTCCGTTGGTTAAGAGTGAAGGCATAGATTTGACTCCCATAAAAACGCAGAGACATCCTCCAAGAAACCAAACACACGCAACGAGAATCAAGAAAAAGGCAGACTCGTGAGCATCCACACAGATGCATTTCCCAGGAAAAACCAGTGATGAACATTATATGTGATAAGGGGTGGGGGAAGCTCAAACTCCAAGGCACAGGGAAAAATCTCATAATCGCTGGCAAGGATGACAAAAATTCACTGGGCATAAGTGCAACAGAAACTGCAAGGACTGTAAGCAAAAGAAATGAGCTGAGATCAACACATAGGCTATTGGTTTAAAGCCCAAATTCGCAGAGATCTAAGTAAGAAAATCGTTGTGTAGTAAAGTTTAAAAAACCATGAGCGATGAATTCAATATCGCTGGAAACTAGATCTAAAGATCGTTAAGAAAAAAATTATTTTCCAAAGGGCAGAGGAAACCAGGGATCGACACCCGAAGAAGCACATTGCTGGGCGAAAATGTACCTTGCAACACACAGAGATGAACCCATGAAAAGTACCCCCCGGGAACTCTCAAGTGGGCAAACTGTTACACAAGGATTAACGCAAGTTGATCAATCCAGCAGATCTTAACAATACAAGATCTCCTTCGCCTTTAGACGGCTACCGAAATTTTTAAAATGATCAATGAGACGTAAACAATAATTAAAAAAATTTAATCATCGGGAGGCTGTCATGAAAATACACAATTTCATGATAATCAGCAATACCATTATAATTCCATCAACACATAAATCTATCCATGATTCTAACAAATCTCCAAGTGCAAATTCTAAAATGTATACCGTATACAGCCACTGGCTTGTTGATGTTCCTCGGTTGTTGGCGAACCTCCTCCCTCCCACTCGCTAATCGTTGAGACCTCACCGGTACCTCCCAGCCGGGGTACTCTTCTTCCCCCTAAGCCCCTCGATCCACAAAGGGTCCAAGCACATAAACCATAGAATGAGCTAGCTCCCATCTCGCCTCACAAGGTCGGGTTACTACTCTCTATTCGAGTTGGGTATCCCAAGGTGAAGAGAAAACAAATTTACTAAGCAAGTGAAGGAAGGCGCAAGCCTCAAACTCCAAGACATAGGGAAAAATCTCATAATCGCTGGCAAGGATGACAAAAATTCACTGGGCATAAGTGCAATAGAAACTGCAAGGAGTGTAAGCAAAAGCAATGAGCTGAGATCAATACACAGGCTGTTGGTTTAAAGCCCAAATTCGCAGAGATCTAAGTAAGAAAATCATTGTGTAGTAAAGTTTAAAAAATGATGATCGATGAAGTCAATATCGCTGGAAACTAGATCTAAAGATCGTTGAGAAAAAAATTACTTTATAAAGGGAAGAGGAAACCAAGGATCAACACCCGAAGAAGCACATTGTTGGGCGAAAATGTACCTTGCAACACATAGAGATGGACCCATGAAAACTATGCCCTAGGAACGCTCAAGTGGGTGAACTGTTACACAAGGATTAATGCAGTGTTTCAAATGAACACACTAAGCAAGGGATTTTAGAAAATGAGGGTTCAATCAGTAAACGTTAATCAATCCAGAAGACGTTAACAATACAAGATCTCCTTTGCCTTTACATGACTAATGAAATTTTAAAAATGATCAATGAGATGTAAAGAATACTAAAAAAAAATTAATCATCAGGAGGTTTTCATGACAATTCACAATTTCATGATAATCAACAATACCATTATAATTCCATGAACACATAAATCTATGTATGATTCTAACAAATCTACAATTGTAAATTCTAAAATGTGTACCGTATCTGGTTGTTGGCTTGTTGATGTTCCTCAGTTGTTGGTGAACCACCTCGCTCCCTCTTTCTAATCGTTGACACCTCATCGGTACCTCCTAGCCAACATTACGGGTACTCTTTTTCCCCCTAAGCCCCTCGATCCGCAAAGGGGCCAAGCAAACAAACCAGAGAATGAGCTAGCTCCCATCTCTCCTCACAAGGTTGAGCTACCACTCACTATTCGAGCTGGGTATCCGAACTCCCACAAAAAAAATTAGTCAAGAAAAATCTGAAAGCTTAACCTTACGCTTGTCGACTGTTAGCCATTCCTCCTCTCTGCCATTTCTTTTATAGATTTCTTCTTAGTGACCTTTCCATTTGCATATTAAATTATTTTTATTAAAAATTAATTAGGAAATAGTATTCCATGTACACTTGTCACCCAATCCCTTAGTTGCACTAGAATTTCACTTAATTAATTAAATTAAATTGTCAATTTCCCTCACCCACCTAAAAACATTCCTAAAAATGCTCCTTGTTGTCCCTTTATTCCCTCAAATTCCTTAAATCTTAGTTGAGTTCTTTTAGGAAAGTTCTCTAGACTAGATTCATTTCTATGTTCCACATTCCTTTTGCATTTAATTTCCCCTTTTTGTCTAAGTTCAGAATTAGCAAGTTTTGCACATAGAAAACAATTAATTTTTTGGATAATTTAATCCTCCTTTAAATTCTAAATTTAATTTCCCCCCCTTTTCTTTTCTTCATCCCCCCTTTATTAATCGCTTAATTAAATTTTTGTCCTCATATCCTACTTAGACCAAGGCTTTCATTTCAACTAGGCCTAGCAAAATTGTTTTTAAGGGAAATTTCATAATTATTAAACTTTACTCATAAGGCATTTATTTTAAGGCTGACCAAGTCAAAATGAGATATTTTATTCTAGGTACCTAGGTTCATTGAATCACCTATGTTAAAAACTATGACGTGCCCTTCAAGATGCACTACATGCTCCAAGGGTGCCACTCGCCTTCATTCATGTTTCATTTATGAGACGTTCCCTTCAAGATGCACTATGTGCTCCAAGGGTTCCACTCGCCTTTTGACTAATTTTGGTAGATGTCCAACCCTTGGATTCAATACTCCATTAGATGACCTTGCCAGAGACTAAGAGCCTCTAAGGAATAAGGACCCTACCTTATTGCTCTCCCTTTAGAATCTTCATGAGCGATTGTCTCAGTCTTCCCTCACGACATCATGGATCTTTTGAACTACGTAATCATTAACCTACAGTTCGAGCCACGACGAGAGTGCTAGTAGCCTGTGGCAGGGATGCTTCCACACCTCTTCTTCAATATCTATGGTTGTCATGCATGACCCCTTTACTCCAAATGTGAGTCTAATTAGCAAGCAATCATCAGCCTACATCTATCAACAAAACATGTCAGCGATACATAAACAACATCATAATATACCCCTTCATATGTCACATATGAAATAACATAAATACTCAAACCATATACAATCCACTCCTTGACTCGATCTAGAGTCCAAGGAGGTCCATCAATTCCATCGACATCCTCAATCCGTCAAGAGTCCTGCACACTCAGGAGAAACTAGTCAATAACACATGTATATATACAATAACATAACATGACATAATAATCCACAGTCTCATCATCAGAATCCATAAGAAAAGTAGTCAATCATATAATGAACCGTATAACTTGCACGAAAGTGTCCTCAAAGAATAAGTCACATCAGGTGCATGCAAAAGTGGAATGTTACATATACCCCCTCTTGTTTTAAACTTTATCCCAAATTTTCATAGTATACTGGTGCAGAAATAAAGTATCTAACAATATCTAAATGTCTAGCTATCAAATAAAAATGAAAATTGTTGACGCATGTCATATACGTCCTTCTAGGTATTCAAGTGTGGAATATAATTGTCCCACTGGACCTTGACCTGATCGAGATTTCGACGCCGCAGCAATCGAATGAGATGGTCTAGAAAGAAGATTGGCTCCATCGTGAGCCCACCCTTAGCCAACATCGGCTAAGAAATCAAGTCAATCACATGCGTAGGACCACTGACCTAAATTCACACATAGATACAACATAAATATCAAGAAATGACTCAAGGAATCAAGAATGGTTAGCCATTAGGCCCTTCATATTTATGGTCGCACGATGTGCATTGAAAAAACCCTTATGTCGATCTTGCGCTTCTTCCAAACCATTTTATTATCGTTTGTACTTGTTCTTCCATTTCTTAGATCACTTCGGGTCCTATCGGGACCCGATCCTTGAGTCTATCCCAGCTCAAAGGAGTGTGACATGGTCTCCTGTAGAGAAACTCAACGGTGCCATATTAGCGGTACCTTCAAGGTTATTGTTTCACGCAAACTCAACCAACAGAAATAACTATTTCTAGTTTTTTTGTTGGTACAACACACACATATGCAACACAACCTTCCAAAATTTGGTTCGTTCCTTCATTCATCTTGTCTATCTCACGAAAATGTTGTACTATAGTTCAATGGTGTTCCCAAGGCCTCTTGCAAAACTTGTCCAAAACCATCTTGCAAATACCAATTCCCTTATTGGATATGATTCTTTTGGTATGTCTGGAAGTCTCAATATCTTTTTGATACGAACTCTAGCTATACTTAGTGCTTGATGCGTCGTACGCACAAGGAAAAAATGTGAAATCTTCATCAGAATGCCAACTATCATGAAAATAGAGTCATGCCTCCTTACCGTCAGCGACAATTTCCCCAATGAACTCTATCAAAGTGACCTCCCATTTCAATTTTATAATAGCGTATGGTCATAGTAATCCTGTCAGATGTCCATGTTTATCATTCACCTTCCAACCTTCTAGAAATATTTCCATGCATTTGACGATGTTTTCCTTCATCCCTTCCAGAAGAATAAGGGCTTCAGGTATGTCCTCATATTCATGACTTTTGGATGAGCCATGTATACACTGCTCTATGAGCTTCAGACAAGATAAAAAATTCTCAATTCATCCTTGGGAGGTAAGTAAATCTTGTTATTATATCTCATAATCCATCGTTGTCCACATTATATCCCTCAATTTGGGTACCAACATGGCATATTGTCCAATATAATTCCTTAATCTCTTTATACTAGTCATCGTCGTGTTGTAGTTAGAATTATTTCACGAAGATTTGTTTGAAGAGGCACCACTGAAAATATGCATGGCCTCCAACTCCATGCATCCAAAACTCTATTCATTGTTCCTTGGATGTAGGTAATCTCAAAATCGTACTCTCTAAGTAGTTTTGACCAACGCCTTTGTCACGCATTCAAGTCATTTTTTTCCAATAAGGTAGTGTCCCCTCACTCTCAGGGAATACATAATGGCTAATAAATCAAAATCATGCATCACGTAGTTCTCCTCATACCTTCTTAGCTTCCTTGTGGTGTAATAAATCACTCAATCATCTTGCATCAAGACTTCACCTAAGCCTTCCTTGGATGCATCGGTGCATACCAAGAAATCCTCATCCAAGTCAAGTACTTTTAGTATCAGCGCTATCATCAACAGCTCCTTGAGCCTTCGAAATGCTTCCGCGCATTTCTCGGTCCAACCAACTCCTTGTTCTTCTTTTGCAATTCTGTAATCGAACTTTCTATCTTCAAAAAACCCTTGATGAACCGTCGATAATATCCAGCTACACCCATGAAGCTACATACTTCTGGGACATTCATGGATGCAGGCCATTCCATGATAGACTCTCCCTTTACTGGAGCCATAGTGATACCTTCACCAGAGATGACATGCCCTAAAAAGAGCATTTCGACAGTTTCCCAAATAATTTTTTCTCTCGTAAACACTTTCATACCAAGTGCAATAATTCATCATTTCTTCCGTCATCCGCGAATATATCAATATCTCATCAATGAATACTTGAAAAAACTTGTCCAAGTATTCACGGAATACCCCTTCGATCAAGCTCATGAATACCCCTGGGGAGTTTTTCTGTCCTGATGGTAAAACGGTAAAATCGTAATGTCCAAACCTTGTCTTGAACACAGTATTAGGAATGCCTTCCTCCTTGATCTGTAACTGGTGATATCCTGATCTCAAGTTGATCTTCGAAAACATCATCGCGCGATTAATATGATCAATAGATCTTTTATTCTGGGCAATAGATATTGGTTCTTGATCGTTTCCTTGTTCAATTGACAATAGTCAATGCAAATTCTCCATGACCCATCCTTCTTTCGTAGGAAATAACAGGTGCACCCCAAGGTGACACACCTAGATGTATAAGTCATAGGTCCAACAATTCCTTTTGTTTCATTTTTAGCTTCTGTAACTCAGGGGTCTACATATGATAAGGCTCTCTCACTATCGATTTAATTCCAGGATTTTGAGTCAATTTTAAACAACAACTCCTTTGTGGATGAACATCTAGGTAAATTTCTTGAAACAAATCAGTAGTACTCATTCCACGAGAAGGTTTTTCAAATAGGTTTGTCATGACCTTGTCATTTAGGGACAAGATTACATATAGCTTGCATCCCTGGGCATGATCTTCTATACTTGTTGGGAAGAAATGAACTTCAAGGATACTCCATGGTTCCTTCCTATAATCACTCATTGATGTCCCTCATCATCGACCAAACTTATTTTTTTTGTCTTACAGTTGAGTATCGCCTCATGTGATTTCCAACCAGTCTATACAAACCACATCGTCAAGATCTTACACTATTCCCCAAGTTATAGTGACAATTCGTACCCCTTTCTCCAACCATCTAGTTGGCACCCAAAGACATATCAATGAATCTAAGCTCATCCTGTTGAATGCCTTTACTTGACTCCCTTCAATGTGGTACTAGGAATAGAGCTCTCTATAGCATTGGGATCTAAAAACTACTAAAGTTTCGTCGGAGATGGTACCTCACACCTCGAGCATAGCGGTCTAGCACTCGGCCTGATAGTTATTCACAATGATCAAGAATCCCATGGGCCTCACCCATATCCACAATGATAGTGTGTCCTATTTACCCATCCGCTCCATCTTTTCCAACTGAACAGTCTTGCTGGTAAGGTGGCATATCCACCTTTCCATCACCCTTCTCTGTTCCAATACTCCTGGTCCTGGAAGTAGAATTTTTTTGCCTACCAGCCTAAGATCCTGATATGTTTTGATGACAATCCTAACTGTGGTTGTTGGTGGTGGTCCCATTTAGGGGTCATATGTTAAGGAACCCTTCATTGTGGTGTCTTGAAAAAGGGTTCTATAGACATATATTGATACCGAGATGTCATTTCTGGTTGGCGTCTGATGCTGCTATGCACCAGATGTCGTCAGGCCAGACGATCTTGTAGGAGTCCTACTCTGACTCCTGGGTCAATTATTTCTTATCTATGAGGCCTAATGGACTATATCGTGCAACGTCTGAGGCATTTAGATCCTCACCTTAACAAGAAAACTAGAGTTAAGGCCGATCACAAGCTTGTTTATCTCGATGTTATTTGTGTTCAGATGTGGGGCATATTGAAGTAGCTCCATAATATTGTCTCATAATCCGACACTGTAAGGAGTTGATCTAATCGAGCTGGCGCTCAATGAAATCCTCCATCAAAACTTCTACCGGAACCATTCCTAGAATCATCCCAATAACATGAACTCGACGACCATGTTTAGTTGAGGTAGGAGCGTCTTCCACTATGGAAGAGTGCTCCTCTTTAGTCAAAGACCACCATGTGGACCTTTGTGCTAGAGGTCATAGCCATGATGCGCAAAGCACATCACCTTGTTCTACATCCATGCCTCAGCGGCTAATCCATATGTGGCACTTGTGAACTTAACCTTCTCAAGTTCTCCGTGAAAGCTACCATTACTGGTTGGGGCGTGTTGTGGACCCTCAGGGGTAAAGGCACCCTATCCTCATCTCAGTACATACATTTAATCAAGGCCTCTCACATTTCCCTGAAAGGAGCTTTTCATACCATCCCATCACTTAGATCAATCGACTCTTGCCTAAGGACTTGTTCTTCCCCTTTGGGGTTAGACCCCTAGGGTGTGGCGCTTCTCAAGGAGTCGCACCTCCCTCCCCAGCACCACATTGTGAATCTCTGTGGCGTCCTTTATCCATGACTACCACAAGGACAGGTTAAAATTTTAATTAGCGCTATGATTTAATCAAGGGTTTAATTCAGTGGAAGGTGTGGCTATCCATAGTCATAGGGTTAAACCCACTCTGATACCATATGTAATGACCTCGTCATTATGACGACAAAAGAGAGATACAACAGATAAATATTTTTTTCTTTTAATGTTGCGTTAGGAAATATACATCACAAGTTAATAATGACACCATTGACAATAGTACAATATATAAATGAAACAAAATTAACAGATTAACAAAAATGACGACGCAAAGCCGACACATCATCATTGTGAATGACGAACACATAACGACATAATATCACAATAAAAACCAGCCCATAATTAGTGTGTTTACACAATTAATCATGACGCACAACTAGTATAACTATTCGCATAACCATCCTTCATCATAATAAATTTTCATTGAGCGCTAGAAGACTAACATCAAGACCATCAATCCTAACATTAACTAATCAAGGAACCAAGGAAATATCAATTAAATTTGAGGAGCAAACCCCCAAACGCACATGCCATCATCCGTAATAATATTTTCATCTCGTGCAAGGGACTAATATCTAAACCATACAATACGTTATCATACAATGCGCACATGGACTCTAAATCCCCGACTAGCCATGCACCACACTATTGAACTACGTGCGAGCATTCTATTCTATATCCATCATTTACACCTAAATGATTCAAGGAGCTAGAATCTTCGTTTAAAATTCACAAGGCGCAAGAGAATACCATTTGAGAATCATTCATATAAGGGCACAATAGAGGGCACAATGAAATCAACTTTATTGTATTTTCCAAGCAGAAGGACAACAACCATTTTATTCTAGACACATAATTAACCCAACAACGAATCAACAAATTCATAGCGCAAAAGGTCCAATATAAACAATCATTCTTCACATCATGTTTTAGTTTCACGTAAGAAGTCCAAAGTCTATGCCATCCTTTAATACCTCCTAAAATTCATTTACCAGTCAATATTTTTTTTAAAAGGAAGTGCACGAAGGTTTTTGTCTTAAGAGCACACAAGGTTCAACTATTTAAAGGAAGTAAACAACCACATAAACATCATTCTTAGAGATTCAACCAATGCGTGGAAAAGAATATGCCAATTTATGTTAAGGGAGACATAGTTATCGAATATTTTGAAGTTCAAAATGTCAAACCATTTCTTATTTTTAGGGTTCAACATTAAATGCATGTCGAGGTGTAAGGTAAGAATACTGAAGGGAAGGTTTTGCATGTGCCATCCTAAGTTTTAAGCAGGAATATTGCATCAATACTTAACAGTTATCAATATGCAGTTCATAGCATTCTTTAATGCACAATCCTATTAAAAATTTACAATGCCACAATTTATAATTAACAAGGAGGTTCAATTTATGTTCAAAAGTGGTCATGAAACAACATTAATCCTCATTAATGTTTTAAAGGTGTCAATGAACCCTGCATCAACTTGGAATAAACTGGAAATAAAACACGTCTCTAAGGTTCACATTTAGAGTAGAAGGGTGATCATTCGATACCTAACTTTAATGTACACCAACTCATAATGGTCTTCTCGTGACCATTCCTTTGATTCCACCATCATAACTACAATTTCCTGGTTAAAGCTTTTATAAATTTTACCTCCTGTTACTTCCTCGCACTTGCTACAATCATGTCCTTTAATCAAATCCGTAAAGAGTTAACTAAGAATATTTACTTATGCAGAGCCAAAATTAGCTTGTCAGAAGGCTGCTACACGTGGAGTGTTCCTCCCCAATCACAGCGAATCTCGGGGGGAAATATTGGGAGGAAAACGACGAATCACTGCATGAAAAACAAGGTAAATGCAGGGCCTTAACCAGTACTTGCTGCGTAGAGGTAGGAATCCTTGAGAGATATAGATATGTAGATATTACTCTCTTAGTTGGGAGAATGGTTCAAAAGAAAAAAATAAAATGTAGAGGTACCAAAACGAGGTAAAATGTAGAGAGCTCCAATGAATTTTGTAGGGAAAAGGATGGTGGTTTCTGGGCCCAAGGGTGGATATGCAGAGCCATGGTCTCCCAAAAGAAAATGTAGAGGTAAGGCCAAGTAGAACGTTGCAGATGAAGATGCTAAGGTCACTGTGAACTGGGTGAAATTGGAGTTGAGCGAAAAGATCCCACACAGAGGTAACGGAAGAATAACCTACAGAGAAGGTATGCAAAATGTCGTGATCCAACCGCCCAGGGTACCATCAAGCACGAAATTGCAGTGTAGACAAGAAACAATGGGAGGTTCCTCCCAACACACACAGTGAAGGTTAAGGTATGAGGAAGGGATCAAAGAGTTGGGTGTAAGCATTCATTGAGTGAAGGAAGAAGCAACGTCGTGATGGAACAAATTCCACTGGGTAAGAGTGAAGATACAAAGTTGTCTCCCATGAAAATGCATAGACGTCCTCCCAAGAAACCAAATAGACGCAACGAGAATCAAGAAAAATGTGGACTCGTGAGCATCCACACAGATGCATTTCCAAGGAAAAAGTAGTGATGATAATGATAAGGGAGGGGAGAAAAGAAAATTACTGGGCAAGTAAAGGAAGGCGCAAGCCTCAGACTCCAAGGTATAGGGAAAAATCTCATAATTGATGGAAAGGATGACAAAAATTCGTTGGGCATAAGTGAAACAGAAACTGCAAGGACTGTAAGAAAAAGGAAGGCACTAAGATCAACACATAGGGTGCTGGTTTAAATCCAAAATTCACAGAGATCTAAGTAAAAAAAATGTTGTGTAGTAAAGGTTAAAAATCGATGAGCGATGAAGTGAATACCGTTGGAAACTACATCTAAAGATAGCTAAGAAAAAAATTATTTTTCAAATGGTAGAGGACACCAAGGATTGACACCGGGAGAACAACATTCCTGGGAGAAAATGTCCCTTGCAACACGCAGAGATGGATCCATGAAAAGTACACCCTCACAAATACTCAAGTGGGCGAACTGTTATGCAAGCATTAACACAACATTTCAAATGAAGACGCTGAGAAAGGGATTTTAAAAAATGAGAGTTCCATAACTAAAAGTTGATCAATCGAGAGGACGTTAATAGTACAAGATATCCTTCACCTTTACATGACTACTAAAATTTTAAAAATGATCAATGAGACGTAAAAAAATAATAAAACAATTTTGATCATCACGAGGTTGTCATGACAATTCACAATTTCATGATAATAAAAAAAACCATTATAATTCCATCAACACATAGATGTATCCGGCCGCTGGCTTTTTTATGTTCTTCGGTTGTTGGTGAACCTCCTCGCTCCCGCTTACTAATCATTGAGACATCACCGGTACCTCCTAGCCAACGATAGGGGTACTCTTCATCCCTCTAAGCCCCCGGAGCCGCAAAGGGGCCAAGCACACAAACCAGAGAATGAGCTAGCTCCCATATCGCCTCGCAAGGTCAATTTTCCACTCTCTATTCGAGTTGGGTATCCCTACTCCCACAAGAAAAATCAGTCAAGAAAAATCCAACAACATAACCTTATGCTTGCCAATTGTGATCAATTCCTCCTCTTTGCCATTTCTTTTATAGATTTATTCCTAGTGACCTTTAGCTTTGCACATTAAATTAGATTTATTAACAATTAATTAGGAAATATTCTTCCCCGTCCACTTTCCACCCAATCCCTTAGTTGCACCAGAATTTCATTTAATTAATTAAATTAAATTGCAAATTTCCCTCACCCACCTAAGAGCATTTCTAATAATGTTGCTCGTTGTCCCTTTATTCCCTCAATTTCCTTTAATGACTGACACCCTTATCAAAGATTAGTTGAGTTCTTTTAGGAAAGTTCTCTAGATTAGATTCCTTTATATGTTCCACATTCCTTTTGCATTTAATTACCCCCTTTTTGTTTACGTTCAGAATTATCAAGTTTTGCACATAGACAACAATTAAATTTTTGGATAATTTAATCCTCCTTTAAATTATAAATTTAATTTCCCCCCCTTTTGTAACAACCCAAAATATTTTAAACTTCATTCTAATCCTAAGTGAATTAATTCCTAATTGAGATAATAACATCCACCCTCATCGGCCTTCGGAACTCTTTCCATCGGGATTTCGCTACTTGCGATGTTTAAAGGCTTGGGCCCACATACTTGTAGAAATCGGGAAATCACCGGTCGGGAGTTCGCGAGCCATGTTGCACTATACACAGGACCTTCCAAGTCCCGAACTCCGATGGTCAAGGGTCAACGCTTCCATCTCTGTCGGGAATTTCCCGGTCGGAAAATAGACGATTGTATTGTCGCATACCTCATGCAACACAAAACCCCGAGTACCGAAACCCCGAGTAAATGCCACCTGTCTCCCACTAAGTTTTGGGGACCCAGCTTGCCACGTCCTCTTCGGGATTTCGCGGATCGCGAGTCCAAAATGCAAAGTTCCTTTGGTGTCGAAAACCCCGAAACGTCGAACTCCGATATGCGGGATCTGTCACCACGTGTCCCTCCGTAGATCGACGGCTCCCGTTACTTTGGGAAATCGCAACTCGGGATTTCGAAGAGTATAAACCTCTTGTTTTGGGAAACGCCGAACGCCGAACCCCGATCTAAAGGGATCCTGCGCCATGTGTCCCCGTCTGGATCAACGGCCTAGATTGACTCGGGGAATCGCCGATC
>ML786584.1:433560-452326 GCA_009831015.1 Picea engelmannii | reverse complement strand
GGTACTTGGAGGCAGCGCAAAGAGGCCAGCATGGAGATAGCCATGTGATTGAAGCATGGCAAGCACCATCGCCACCCCCATGCATTTAAATCTCCCATACGATGTTCTAGGCACCATTAAGCCTAGTGCGCCTGACATCCCCATGTTGTCCCCTTCATGGCTCCGCTCATTGAATGTGCCATTACTCTGCGCATGCGACATCACCTTCTTCTTCCTTAGTCATGAAGCCATGCCTCATTCGAGCCTCCCTTCTTCGCTGCGCTCTCCTACAACTGGATTTTTCTCCAGCTCTTCCTTGTCCACCTAGGCTCTTCCCCTGTGCTCACCCTCTCCCCCTGGGTCGTCAGAATGCCGAGACAAAGAGGTAAGCCAAGGAGAGGCTCGCCCTGACAACCACATCGACCTCAATTGGTCCTCGCTCAAGTGCATGCACCCTCCCCGGGCTCCTCCCCTGGTTCGTCCCCCTCGCACTCCACACATTCCTTGCAGTATGAACAAGAACCACTCGCCATCTCCTTCCCTACCACTTCCCGACTTGAAGGGTTGGCGCTCACTGATAACTCATTGAGTTTTCTCCCAGGACCCATCCTTGAAAGGGCCTCTTCATCATGGGTGCTTCCTGCAGTACCACCATATTCACCAGCCAATGTACCTGTTGCACCAGAGACCTCCTCCACTCGCCCACCCTTGGAAGAAGAACCTTTTCTACAGGAAACCCAACTTGCGCCAAATTCCTTTTCAGACTCAGTCCCAAACTCGCAATTGCAGGATAGCCTGGCCATTCTCCATGGGCTTCTTCGAGCTTCGATAGGGCCTGGATGACCTCTAGTTTCTGCTGGAGCTACTGGATGGGAAGACCTCTGCGGACCTCCAAATCCTCTCCACCTTCCAGGGAGCCTTCCACTTAACACCAGATGCAGCGGGGGCAACAAAGCACACTCATGGAGGTGACTCAAGCAAAAGGGGGCTTCCCGCAGGAGGTGGCGACTTTGAGCAGGCCATGCACGTGTCCATGGACTAGGAATACACGCCCACCGAAGAAGAAACACCCAGGGAGTACGTTGTAGTAGGAATGGGCTTTCATGTGCACAGGGAAGTGGGAGTCACATGGCTCGCTGATAGACTTGAAGGGGGTGACTAGTACGCCGACACACATGAGAAAATGGAATGGAGAGGGGCAATTGTCGAAGAGGAGCCCTAGGACCAAGCAACTGATGCCACCTCTCCATCTGGATGGTCAGGTTACAAGCCAAGTGTATGACGAGCACATGGGTCTTCTATTGCCTCATGAAGTCCAGTATTAGGTTTTTACTTATGGCTTTTAGTTTACTATTTCTTAGCTCTGTTTTCAGTTTGTGTAAGACTAGCAGTCATTTTGATCCCAACACTAACTCGCTAAACTGGTTTCCCCATAGGGTAGTTCAATTATTACAGTATGGCACTACTGCACATTTTGTAACTCTGATTTTTTGAAGGTTCCTTATATATAAATTCTTACTTATAAAATATATATATATATTTAGATATTATTGTTTAATTTTAATTATTGCATTTTTTACTCTTTGTTGGGTTGTGACAACCCATACTTTTTCCATTACATTTGTTTGGGTGGAGGTTTATCAACTGTTTGACTTTCCATATGTTTGGAAATGATTGAGAATATCTTGTATAAATGAAGAAGCCCATGAGGAGATTCTTGAAAATTGTAACCATTTCTCCTTTGGCTTAGAAATTGGCTGAGAAATAAAGGATATCGTTTCTTCTATTTTTGTTTCCTTCTTTCTTGTGCTATGTGTGATTGTTTATATTCATTTTTTTCCTCTGTTCATGAATTTTGTCTTTAGTCCTGAACTATAACAAGTGGTATCATATCTGAGATTGAGTGAAGTTCACTGAGATTCGAGGGACGATTGGCATTCACGCGTGGAGAAGGACAGTCTATTGCAAGGGAACTGAGGGCTTGGTAACGACGGGTTTGGCACTCTTTCCATGAGGAGGAAAAACCTTATGAGTTTGAAAGGTTGTTGGATGTTAAGGAGAAAGGTCGGCGAGCCAAAAAAGTTGGAATCCATGGTAGTGGTTAGAGAAAGGTTCCCTTTTGGGTATATTTCTTAACTCCAAGCTCTATAGTTTGGAGGATGAACACTAAGTGTTTGATGGAATCCCTCAATGAGATGATTGTGTAGCATTATGATGAGTTGTTGGAGGAGGCAGAGATAGTTCTAGTGGTGATGGTGCCAAGTCAAGCATGGAAGCAGAGTGTTCGTGGGCTTACTTAGATTCAAAGGAATGGTGAAAGTATTGAATGCAAAGTTTGAGGTGGAGTTATTTTAATGTAAATTGGCATAGGGATATAAGACTTGGTTAGGCATGCATACCCTAGTTTTGAAATGTTATTGACAAAGTCTAGAAGATCATGGATGATTTTAGGAGATAAATTTTTCTCATGGGCTAATTTTCCATGTTTTTTCCCAAAAACTATTTTCTATTCTAAACATGATTCGCCCAAATTCTATAGGATAAAATTATTTTACCTTAAAAATCGTCAAAAATTTATACAAACTATATAAAATCCATAGAAATTGGAATACTTTTACAAAATTATTGCCAAACATTTTATAGTTGGCATATGAAGCATTAGTAAGATTCACCAAGATTTTTACATTTGAAAATCAATTTCCATCCTTAAAATCATCCCTATAGAAGACCTTGCTAATAGGGGGAAGCCTGTGGTATTCCCAGACACTTGTCTTTGAGATAAGATTCATAAGTTTTCGTCATGGTGGTAGCTTGGAAAGTTTTTGTTATTGTAATACCCCAAGGATGTGCCCCAGTTATGTCTATGTATTGTAAACATGTTTTATAGGCTGGTGAGCCAACTGTATATAAGTTGGTGGGATTATGTGTTTATTAGGACGCAGAGCCTAGGAGTTAAAGGACAAGAGCATGTTTTTGTATATGTAATTATGTAGATCATTAATATAATATATAAACATCATTGCGTGCCGACCAACCATGAAGAAAGAGTGATGGGGGACTAAGCTTCCACATAATGGGTAATGGAAAGGGGGTTGAAAGATTGGAAGAGGGGCTAAGATTGAGGTCTTAAGTACTTGAGAATAATAATTTATTATTATTCCAAAGTGGTGTGAAAGGTATGTTTTTATCCTAAGTCATGGGAGAGGCAACACATGCAGTTCCAACGTGGGAAAAAGGGAATGCATACTTGATGGAATGGATGTAGCTTCATGGGCAACATGTGTCATCCCAAGCACATGCAATTTAACCCAATAGTTGAGCCGTAATGAGGGTTTGTCCTCCATTCTTTCGTCCGCTGTCTAAACCATGTGTGGTGGGTGTCTGATCTCTGCATACCCTCACGCAGCTCTGAAACTAGAAAACTGTGATGTTTTCCTAAGAAGCCGACACATCCTCCATCTGAACCGTTTGAGTCTGCGTTCGACCTCTGTGTTGATTCTTTGTCACACACCCTGAAAACCAGTGGAAAACCCATGGAATGGGTTGTGTCTCCTGTGTGTCCTGCGAACCCAATTTATCCACATTGCAAATCCAAGTTCATGCTTAACTATTTGGGATGTTGTCTTTTGTGAAACTTGAGCATACTGTAATTGTCTATGTCATGTGTGTTATAACCATGGGATGTTGTAGCCACCTAGTCCCTTGGCTGAGTGTGATTGGCTACTGTCATATGTTTCTTCCTGAGCATTACTGTTGTCCTCCTTGTGCTAGAATGAAGCTGAAGAAGCAGGTTGTCAAGCCCATGTGCAACACTCTCTCCAGGTGAGAGAGTGCACAGAGGAAGTGAGAACTCCTGGAAGGGGTCCTGTAGTTGCCACAGATCTTGGAGAATTCTAGTTCGGCCTATTGTTGGAGCCCAAGGCAAGGGAGGTTTAGTAGCCAAAGGACTATCTAGGTGGCAGTGAAGGTGTATACTCCTGGGGTGGGACAGGCATGTGCGGAATGAGAGTCTGTGAGCAGTGGGCATAAGTGGCTCTTGGGAGAGAATACATCCTCATAAACTATGCGTCTTCCTTTTGAACTTGCCTAGCCTAGAATTCCCTTGCCCAGTGGAGCTTAGTCCCAGCTCGGGGGTGACTTGATGCTAATATTGATGAGCAGCGTAGTCTAAGACTGGGAGGTTCGTGGAAGGTATGCACACAGTTGGTGGTGTTATGCCAGTTTAAAACATAAGTATTAATTTGGTACTTGATTTATATTTGATGCATGTTTGTGTGTTGAAATGTTATCATGTATTATGTTGCAAGTTTGAACTATTGTTAATTCTATTGAAGTTTGTATGACAGTAGTAACTCCATGTTAAATGTGTTAATTTGATTTAATGCAAATTTTTTATAAGCGTATGTCCTGCGTAATGGCGTTACCCGATAGTGGGGTTGATGGTAGGGGATGTTAAAATATGGTATCAGAGATTTAAAGGTGAAGTTAAGGTTGTGTAGGTAGAATTTTCTGACCTGTTGGTAGCCGAGGATGTTACAAAATGGTATTAGAGCATGGTTTCAACACTGAGCCTAGATGGGCCATGTTAGTGTAAAATGAAGCAAAAGTTTCGAAAGAATTTTTGTCGAAGTAGAAAAAACTCAAGTTCTAACCCAAGGTTTCAACATAGAGCCTAGATGGGCTGGGTATGTGGTCATTGGACCCAAGTTTTTGAGAGGAAATTGTGTCTGGAGGACCAATTTCAAACCTCAGAACCTTCCTAAGTGCTAAGAAGTTACCTTGATCATGCTACAAAGCTAAGGAGGAGTAGCGGTGTTGTAAAACCACAATAGACGTGGTATTGGGCCGTAGAGTAATGTGGACCTTAGGATCTGTTTAGAAGGAAGGGAAATCCCTTACGACCGTTAGATCCATGGAATGTGCAGAAGGGTTAACTTGGAAGCCCTTTGAACTTCGCGACTTCAGTGAAGTCCGATGCCAAAAACAAGAGAAGGGTTGAAGTCCGAAACTCCGAAGTGACGTGGCATGGTGATGTCACTTGGTTTGACATGGACACATGATTTGTGCGCCACATGTCAGTAGGTTTTGAACCCATAGAAGTTTGAAATGGCATATGGAACGTGATGTGTGACACCCATCTGACTAGGCCACGAGTCAACCACTAGTATTCCACCATGTGGCTTTCCGTATGAGCAGAGCTAGTTGGGTTGAGTTTATGTAACATAGTTAAATATCATAGGACCCACACTGGCATTGATCATGATACATCAATATCGACGACCAGGAGGCATTGCGAGGACCCAAGTTGCACAGGAGTTAATTCTCCAAGGTAGTCCCGCAATCCAAACCACAGTTTCACCGAGGGGTTACGTGTCAACATTATAATAATTGTTGGATGAAAGGAGGGTTGCTTCAAACCACCATTACATGCCTCCATAATTGGGAAAACGTTAAGTCATGTAATGTAATAATGTCACCTAAGGTGATGTGGAAGTGTTCGAAGGTTAATGGTTCAAGGTGTGCGGATGTGACATATTCTGAAGTCCCAAAGTCCTAGAACTCAGACGCCTGAGGTTCCATAGTGTGTGTCAGCCATCAGATGTTGAGTAGATGTGGGCTAGTGATCCACTCTACTACGTGAGTGTGGTAACTCAAAACTCTAAGTGATTATTGTGTGGTGCTTGGAAATATTCCAAAGCCGAAGGCTCAAGTAAGCACTTATTGATCTAGCGCTTGGTCATGACCCATGGTCACGTGGGTTGGGAAACTGAGAGAAAGGGGCTAGTGCTTGAAAACTTAGCAGAGCAGAGCTTCGAAAGAAGAAATCTGTAGGGATTCTTGATTGAACGAGAATCACAGAGAATGAAAATTGAACGTTTTCTTGAATCATATTTGTTTATGAATGTTGTGGGATTTGTTAAGGAATGATGGCCTCACAAATTATGATTGTCTACAAATTGTGTTTGCATAAGTTTAACGAGTGCCAGAACCGACTAGAGTTGCCACTGAGCGCAAATAAATGGAAGAGGCACAGATTGCTTCTAGTTCAGAGAATGAAATAAAAGGGATGGATGTTCATTTGGGAGTTGAAGGGTCGAACTCCAATGGGCATGCAGAAGAGATAGGTAAGGAAGGGAATATGATGAAAATCATTGAAAGATTGCAGAAAGATGACCAAACTGACCAAGCAGATAGTAGAAAGATTACGAAAGCTAAGGAACAATAGGGATAATTCAACTTAAATTTGATGAAGATTCTGGAGAGAATAGAAAAGAAGTTGGACAAGGAGAGAGACTCGGGAAAAAGAGGGAGACACCAGACTTCTGAGGGAATAAGATTAAGGAGTATTGGTAGACACCATCATCACTCTCAAGGTTGCTCCAAGAGGAGGGCACATAGTATTTCAAGCCCATCTCCTATTAGAAAGAACCGAAGATTTGGAGCAGATGAACTGAAGGGAGAAATGAACAAGATTAAGCCTCCAATGTTTGATGGAGAACACAAAAAGGAGGAAGATGACAAAACATGGTTGCTTGACATGAGGAAATATTTCCAACTGCAGAATTATTCCTCTCATGCAAAAGGAAGAATTAAAATGTATCAACTGACAGGAAAGGCTTCCATGTGGTGGGATCAACTTGTGCAAGTGCAACACATGAGAGAGAAAGATATCACTTGGAAAGAATTCAAGAGATATTTAGAGAATGAATATTTAACTAAAAGATATTATGACAGAAAGATGAAAGAGTTCTTTGAACTCAAGCTGGACAACATCATCATTGATGAATACGAGCGAAGATTTTTGGAATTGCTGAAGTATGTTTGATTCATCAAGGATGAGACTGTCAATATTTAGAGGTACCTAAGTTGATTTCCACCTTCCATTGGTGACAAGATTCAGTATGATGACACTAAGACTATGGAAGAAACGATAAGGAGGGTGAAATGATTATATGAGTAGAAAAGAGAGAAGCCTACTTTTCGAAAGGCTTGGGAAGACAACAATAAATTCAATATGGATCAGAGGAAGAAGGGAACTAAGCCACCCTTTTTTAGAAACAGTTCTCAAGGACAACCATATTTTAGAGAGCCAAAGAAGGCTGAAGTGGGTGGGAAAATGCCAAGACCGCCATTAATGGAATGTTGGGGTTGTAAAGGGAACCATAGGTATAGAGATTTCCCCCTCATAAAGGATAAAACGAGAGTTGTCCACAATTTATAATAGGATGAAACAATGGAGGACATGGGTAGTAGAATGCCAAGGATCTACGCAACCCTAGACAACAAGAATGTTTAATATCAGTCACACATGATTGAAGTGGAAGGTATAGTCAACAACCATGCCTTTACTATTTTAATTGATTCAAGGGCTATCCATAGTTATATAGATCCTAGAGTGGTGGAAAGTTTGCAATTGTCGAGAAGAAAACATGAAAATTCTTAGTTAGTGCATCTGGCTACAGGAACCAAGAGGAAAGTCACTGAGTTAGTTAAGTCTTATCCTGTGGACATGAATGGATTGAGCACAAAGGATGACTTGAACATTCTGCCTTTAGGTTCTTATGACTGTCTAATTTGGATGGACTGGTTGGACCAGCACCATGCCATCCTGGACTTTCATAACAAGGAATTGACTTACGTAGATGAGGAGGGGAATTAGAAAACATTCCAAGGAATTTCCAGAGCTATTGCTATCAGAGAAATCTCAGTAATGCAGCTGAAGAAGTGCTACATAAAAGGTTGTCAATTATTTGCAACCCATGTGGATGAAGCATCTAAGGATGAGGTCTCAAAGATCAAAGACCATGCAGTACTAAAATATTTTGAAGATGTATTCCAGGAGGGACCTGAATTACCCCCAAAGAGAGATATTGACTTCTCTGTAAACTTGATTCCTAGATAAACTCCAGTGTCAAAATCTCCTTACCGAATGAGTACGCTAGAGTTGAAGGAACTGCAGCTGGAACTTGAAGAGATTCTCAAGTAGGGATATATACACCCAAGTGTGTCACCTTGGGGTGCCCCGGTCCTGTTCATGAAGAAGAAGGATGGGACATTGAGATTGTGCATTGATTTCAGATAATTGAACAAAGCAACTTTAAAGAAAAAATATCCTCTGCCGAGGATTGATGACCTCTTCGATCAGTTGAAGGATGCGAAGATATTTTTGAAGATATATCTTAGATCAGGATATCACCAGGTAAGAATAAAGGATGAAGAAATTAGAAAGACCACCTTTATAACAAGGTATGGTCAGTATGAATTCACAGTGGTGCCATTTGGGTTGTCAAATGCACCCATTCTTTTTATGTTCCTGATGAATGGTGTATTCAGGGACTATCTAGACAAGTTTGTCATAGTATTTTTGGATGACATCCTACTGTATTCCAAGTCAGAGGAAGATCATGAACAACATCTGAGGATGGTGTTGCAGGTGCTAAGGGAGCACCAACTGTATGCCAATTTGAGCAAGTGCTCGTTTTATCTTGAGAAGATCCATTACTTGGGTCATATTATTTCGAAGGATGGGATAGATGTAGATATTGAGAATATTGAGGCCATCAGAGAATGGCTAGAGCTAAAGAACGTGACATAAGTCAGATCCTTTATGGGTCTAGCTGGTTATTACAGAAGGTTTATCGTAGGGTCCTCGAGGATAGTTCAATGGATAGAAGAATGTGAGAAAAGCTTCCAGCAATTGAAGCAATTGTTAACCAGTGCTCCAATCCTGAGGATTGCAGACCCAAATGAATATTTCATGGTGCGCACGATGCATGCAAAGAAGGACTGGGAGGATTCCTCAGTCAGAATGGATTTGTAATTTGTTATGAATCCAAAAAGTTGAATGAACACGAAAGGAACTATGCAACTGATGATTTAGAGTTGGCAGCCATTGTTCACTCTCTAAATAAATGGAAGCATTACCTCATGGGAAGGAGGTTCGAAATGAGAACATACCACAATGTTCTAAAATATTTGTTTGATCAGCCAACCTTGAATGCTAGGTAGAGTAGGTGGTTGGAGTTTCTCTGTGAGTACGATTTTGATATCAATCATATCAAAGGGAAGGAGAATAAACTGGTTGATGCACTCAGTAGGAGAGTACATGAATTACATTCTAAAACCATTAGCATGTACCGAACTGGTATTAAAAGTAAAATTTTGGAGGATGCAAATAAAAATTTGCAGTACAAGGATTTGATAGCAAAACTACAGCAAGGTGAGATGCCACCAAAAGTGAAAGATTATAAATTGGAAAGTGACGGAACACTTCTTTACAAGAACATAATTTATGTACCTAATGTCCAAGACTTAAAACTTATGATTTTGAATGAAATGCATAATGTGACTTATGTTGGGCACCCTGGATATCAAAAAACTGTGACAACAGTCAAGAGCCATTACTTTTGGCCATGTATGAAGATAGATATTACTAAATACATCACCAGATGTATGGAGTGCCAGAAGGTTAAAGCTGAGCATAGGCACCCAACAGGGTTGCTGCAACCTTTACCCCTTCCTGAGTGGAAGTGGGAAGTGGCGACAATGGATTTCATCACAGGATTGCCCAGAACAGGCAAACAACATGATTCAATCATGGTGGTAGTGGAAAAGCTTATGAAAGCTACCCATTTTATTCAACTAAAGATTACTCACAAGGAAGCTAATGTTGTTGATATTTTTATGAGGGAAATAACATGATTGCACAGTATTCCCAAGACAATTGTGTCTGACAGGGACCTGGAATTTACCTCCAAGTTCTGGAAGGGTTTTTTCAAAGGATTCAGAACAAATCTAGACTTTAGCACAACCTATCATCCTGAGGCTAATGGGTAGACTGAGAGGGTGAATAGAGTAATAGAATACATGCTAAGGATGTATGTGATGGACAAACCATTGAAATGGCAACACTACCTACATTTGGTAGAGTTCACCTAAAAAAATGGGTATCAAGCATCATTGATGATGAGCCCATTTGAAGCACTTTATGGAAGAAAGTGAAATACTCCAATAAGCTGGGATAATTCAGCTGATAGGGCAGTAGTGGGGCCAGAGTTGCTCAAGGAAATAGAAGAAAAAATACTAAAAATTAAGGATAATTTGAAAGCTGCCCAAGATAGGCAGAAACGTTATGCTGATAAAAAAAGAACCGACATGAAGTTTAAACTGGGTGACCATGTTTTCTTGAAATTAAAATCCAATAGAAGTTCCTTGAAGCTGGGAAACTACGCCAAGTTGGTAGCCAAATTTTGTGGGCCATTTGAAATCCTAGAAAGGATTGGGCCAGTTGCATATATGCTTGCATTACCTCCATCCATGACTATACATAATGTATTTCATGTTTCATTTCTTAATAAATATATACCTGATGATAATCATGTTATCGATTGGAATGTGATTCAGGTAGAGCAAGAAGGTGTCTTACAAGTGCATCTTGTGCGCATATTGGACCGGAAAAACAAACAACTCTGGAATTGAGCCATAGGACTTGTAAAGGTCCAGTGGACCTAGTATGGTCCTGAGGACACAACATGGGAGCATGAGGATGCTATGCAGGAAGAATACCCGCATCTTTTTGAAGATTTTGGAAATCTTGTTGATGCTATGTAAAAGTTGTACTGAGGACATTGAAAAAATAAAGTGAGGGGATTGTAATACCCCAAGGACGTGCCCCATTTATGTCTATGTATTGTAAACATGTTTTATAGGTTGGTGATCCAAGTGTATATAAACTGGTCAGATTATGTTTTTATTACGCTGGAGAGCCTAGAAGTTAAAGGCCAAGGGCATGTTTTTGTATATGTAATCATGCATATCATTAATATAATATATAAACATCGTTGCATGGCGACCGACCACAAAGAAAAAGTGATGGGGGACTAAGCTTCCACAGAATGGGTAAGGGAAAGGGGGTTGAAAGGTTGGAAGAGGGGCTAAGATTGATGGATTAAGTCATTGGGAATAATAATTTATTATTATTCCAAAGTGGTGTGAAAGGTATGTTTTTATCCTAAGTCTTGGGAGAGATAATGCATGAAGCTCCAACATGTGCAAAAGGGAAAGAATACTTGATGGAGTGCATGCAAATTCATGGGATACATGTGTCGGCCCATGCACATGCAATTTAACCTAATAATCTATCTGTGATGTGGGTTCGTCCTCCATTATTTTGTCCACTATTTGAACCATGTGTGTTGTGTGTCTGATCTTTGCATACCCTCACGTAGCTCTGAAACTAGAAAACCGTGATGTTTTCCTGAGAAGACTACACATTATCCGTCTGAACTATTTGAGTCTGTGTTCGACCTCTACATTGATTCCTTGTCATGCACCCTGAAAACCAGTGGCAAACCTGTGGACTAAGCCATGTCTCCTGTGTGTCCTAGGAACCGAATTTATCCACAATACAAATCTGAGTTCATGCTAACTATTTGGGTTGTTGTCTTCTATGAAACCTGAGCATACCATAATTGTCTATGTTGTGTGTGTTATAATTGTGGGTTGTTGTGGCCACGCAGTCCCTTGGATTAGTGTGATTGGATACCATCATTTGTTCCTTGCTGAGCATTATTGTTGTCCTCCTTGTGTTGGAATGGAGCTGAAGAAGTAGGTTGTCAGGCCTGTGCGAGACACTCTCCCCAGGTGAGAGAGTGCATGGAGGAAGTGAGAAATCCTTGAAGGGGTCCAGTAGGTGCCACAGAGCTCACAGAATTCCAGTCCAACCTGTTGATAAAGCCCAAGGAAAGGGAGGTTTAGCAGTCAGAGGAATTTCTGGGTGACAGTGAAGGTGTATACTCCTGGTGTGGGAGAAACATGTGGGGAATGAGAGTCTATGAGCAATGGGCATAAGTGGCTCTTGGGAGAGAATCCATCCTCATAAACTATGTGTCTTCCTGTTGACCTTGCCTAGCCTAAGATTTCCTTGCCCGATGGAGCTTAGTCCCAGCTCGTGGGTGACCTACTACTGAGAGTGATGAGCAACGCGGTCTAAGGCTAGGAGGTTCGTGGAAGGTCTCCACGTAGTTGGTGGTGTTATTCCAGTTTAAAAGATAAGTATTAATTATGTACTTGATCTATATGTGATGCATGTCTGTGTCTTGAAATGTTATCATATATTCCATTGCAAGTTTGAACTACTGTTAATTCTATTTAAATGTGTATGACAACAATAACTCCGTTTTAAATGTGTTAATTTTATTTAATGCAAATTCTTTATAAGTGTATGTTTCGCATAGTGGTGTTGCCCAACAGTGGCGTTGATGTTCGGGGACGTTATAGTTATTGGGGGAAGTTAGGTCAAGAGTTGTGTTTTTTAGGCACATGTTTATGGTAGCTTGTGGTTTTTTGAGCCCATGTATTTCATGTAATTAATCTTTGACATTATCCTAGAGGTGAGAGGTGAAGGATCACTTGGTTGGCTTGGCCAGATTCAGTCAAGGGACTAAATATTTGTTGGTTATGGTGATGGATTTAAGGGACACAGATTGTGGGATCCTACTATCGACAAGTCATCATTAGTAGAGATGTGTAATTGGAACACTCAAGAGTTGTTCATGATCAGAAATAGATATTTGTTTGTAAACTCAGGAAGTCATCGCATGGCCTCAAACTCGAGCAGGAAATGGTACAAGATGTTTGATTCCTCCACGGCAAGAAACGTTTTACAAGAAATAAGTATAACCATTGTGTTTATGGTATATTGATTATCTTTGTGATATATGTTATGCTTGTAGCAAACACAAGCATGGTTGAGGTCAACAAGTTGGCTCAATTGGCCAGGACATTTGATATGAAGCATCTAGGAGCAGCTAAATAAATCTTGGGCATGGAAATACATAGAGATAGGAAATATGGTAAGCCTTTGTTATCATAATAGAAGTATGTGGAGAAGATACTCATGAAATTTGGTATGAATAGTGTGATACTAATAAATATCCCTTTGACTTTCCATTATAAGCTTTCTTCAGGTTTATGTCCTAAGTAATGAAGAAGAAAAGGGTTATATGTCTCATGTATCATATTCTAGTAAGAAGTTAGATGTATGCGATTAAATGGTCATATATTTCACATGCATTTTGTGTTATCAGTGGACACATGAAAAAACTAGGTAAAGAGCATGGAAATGGGTGCTTCAATATCTAAGAAGCACGAGTATCACCTATAGTGGCTACAACAATTTAGTTTGTGGTTATTTTGATTCATTAGAGATGGAGTGGTCCATACGGGAGAAAATTGTGTAGAGATGTTTATGCAACTAGTATTGTTAGAGAAGATGCAGTAGCGTTTGGCTTATATTGACTTGTAAGAAGGTGATGTTTGATTTCTTGGGCAAGGTATTAGTAAATTGTTGTCAATGTGGAGAGTGTTGGGTTGTAACAACAAATACCTTTTCCGTTACATTTATTTGGGTGGAGGTTTCTCAAGCGTTTGTATTTCTATATGCTTGGAAATGCTCAATAATCTCTTGTTTAAATGAAGAAGCCCGTGAGGAGATTCTTGACACTTGTAGCCATTTCTCCATTGGCTAAGCAATAAAGGATATCATTGCACCCCCATTTCTATTTTTTTCTTTTTTGTTGTTGTGTGTGATTGTTTATATTCCCTTTTCATCTAGTTCATGAATTAAGTTTGTAAGCCTAAAGTCCAACGCTCTTCACTCCATTTAAAGTATATAGTTACTTTAAAAGTTGAAATTTGATGATTAAATTAACCTCATTTGTTGTTTTGGATGTCATGGATTAAATACATTTATTTAGAGATTTTTCCAATTGGTTCCACATAGGATATGAGTGGGGTTTGAAGAATAAACTTTGGTTTGTCCATTTGATGTTGAACTATTGTCTCATACAAGAATATGAAACTTGATTTTATTTATCCAAAAACAACTTGTTTTAACTCTTTGAATACATCTTCTTTAGAGTTTGAAAATATTTGGACCATAAAGAATGGAATTTGTTATCACAATATTTCTTTCACAATGCATCTTCCTTAGAGTTCATATATATTTGGATGAATCTAAATAATGGATTTTTTTTATCAAACTTTACAAAATTATTTTTCATCAATATAAAAATTATTTATATTAAGAAGGGAGATTAAAATTTCTTATGATATATATTTTATTTTTCTTTTTAAGTTTGTTTATAAATTAACTACTCTATTTTCAATAGAGTTTGTAATCATAAATAATCTCAACAATATTTGTATTTTTGACATTGCTACCATAACTCCCCGAAAAACTAGCTTCCCCCCAAAAAAACTTCACTATCTAGAGATGTTTTCTATATATAAAGTAAATGAAATAAAATGTTTATAAAAGATAATTAAGAAATTTAAATGGTATGATATTCAATATGAAAGATGTTTAATTCCAAAATAGATTTAAGTTGATATTTTATGAGAAATGTTTCATTGAAATACAACCTCTTTAGTATAGAGGTTAAAATATTAAATTTTTTATATTATAAAAATTTAAATAAAATTAAAGATCATGAAAGAAATTATGGTAAACATTATTAAATAATTAGTAAGGTGACCTAGTGGTTAGTCGCTATCCATTTTAATGTTCCGTTTAAACAATTCGGTTATCTGAGTTCCACATTAAAAATTTGACATGCTACATCAGAATTTAAATGGTAATGTTCAGTTTTAAACAATTTGACATGGTACATCAGAATTTGAGTGGTAATGTTTAGTTTTAAACAACCCATGAAAATTACTTGATGTGCCAGGTAGGACTTTAAATTTCAAAAGTGAAAATTTATAAACTTACGAAACTAGTAAAGTAATCCCTGCCATTGGGAACAATTAGTAATAGCTTGTGTCTTTTATTCGAAGACTCATACATTGATTGTGTGATACTATGCATGCTCATTCTAAATCATGTTGTTGATACTGGGCGATCTGCCAACCTTCATGTGGAGCAGCAGCAGCACATGAATAGCCCAGATTCTACATGGAAAGAAACCAAACCCAGAGGACCAGTGTCGCCTTCCACGTCTTCAGAGTCTACCGGCGCAGGCTTTCCACCGCCAGGATGTGCTGTGCAAAAGCATAACTAATCCCCCTTCGCTTTCTACAGTAGCCCTGGTGTTTGGACAATGTATTTGTCGCCCTTGTATTTGGACTTCAGACTTCGTATATAATGGATAATGTTTTCTTTTCATTTGATTTTGTGAAATAAGATTTCCACTTAATATGTGTTTTAGGTGGAATCAAGTATTTTTTTATTGGTTAAGGAGTGTTTTTTTTATTATTGTTATTTTTTATCTATATATTTATAAAAATGTATTTTAAATAGTTAATTAGATTGATAGGAGTTTATTATTAATTGAATTGTTTATTATTTCACATTTACTTACTTAATATGATTAACAAATTACTATATTGAACTCTTCATCACATATTTGAATAATTTGCAGGGATTAATATCACCATGTTTAAATGATTTGCTGGGATTATTATCAGCATGTTTAAATTATCTGCAAGGATTAATATAATATAATTAAGAAATTACTATATTGAACTCTTCATCACATATTTGAATAATTTGCAGGGATTAATATCAGTATGTTTAAATGATTTGCAGGGATTATTATCTGCATGTTTAAATTATTTGCAAGGATTAATATGTATAAAACCCTTCATTGCAACATTTGGATTTGGAAAATTAAAGTAATAGGATTATGAAATTATCTTTTCCTCCATAACTGTCTGTTGCTTGTGGTAAGGCTTGAAAACCTCAAGCACAGAGGAAATTCACGTAAAGTTGGAAAATCGGACTCGGGGCATTCGTTTCAAGCTATCATAGAGAAACTCTTACAGTCCATTAACACCTTTGTGAATCCTTTCAATGAAATTTTTTGTCTAACAACCAATTTCCATGAGGAGAGTTGGTTCCAGAATATCATGAGGAGAGTTGGTTTGCTTGGATTAGATTTAACCTAACTGCTAAAATTTAATTCTTGTAGTGATGCATGGACTCAGTCCGCCATATCAATGGTGGGCAGTCTGGTTCAGTTTTTTAAATCTGTTGTTCTTATCTTTTTTCTCTTGTTAATATTTTAGCTAAGTTTGGAAACTCAATTATGTGGAGGAGGATTCGACAAACAGAGCTGGGTGAATTTCTCTTGTGAATATTTTAGTTAAGTTTGGAATCACAACTATGTGGAGGCATGTGTGAGGCAAAATCAAAATATGGAAAGTCTATGGAAATGAAAAGGCATATTCTACAGAAACAAAGAGACTACATGTTTGCAGTCAGGGGCACATATGAGGTGCATCATAGGTGGTAGTGGAGACGGTTGCGAAAAAGAGTCTTGTGGAAACAAATTTTCTCTTGAGTGTCTTGGTGAGGTGAGACAGATCGTTTGGGTCTTCCAAAGTTGTAAACTGAGCCAATGGTGCTCATGCTATAAATGTTCTGCAATAAGGAATACTTAGCCAGGTTTAAGGTATGTATTGTGCCACCGACACTTTATCCATGTTTATATTCTTTCTTTCTCTATTATTCTCTTGGATTCTCATGTTATTGAATATATGGTTAGATATGAACTATAAGTATACAAGAGTTGTATTAGAGTAGGAGTCTGACTCGTTGGTAACCTAGAACAGAGTATGAGTATGATTTAGATAAAGATGTGTAGTCCAGATAAAGTAACCTTACTGTTTCCAAACATCCAATTGAAAAACATCATAGTGTCTCATTCCCTCAAAAAATGCATACATGGAAAAAACATTGTGGAAACATAACACAACCAATAATGTAACAATCATTAAACTAAACTAATCAGGAACTACTATGTAAACTCACATAAAACCCAATGTATGCATTGGAACCTAAATTCCTTGAGTAGTGAAGGAACTCCATTCTCAACAATATTTCTTTCTCTACAATTCAAACCATCAATCTGTGTATCCTCGATACTTTATTGAAGTTGCGATGCGATTTTCATTTCTGGTAATCTGTAATGAATACATGTCGAAATTCTGTCTAGAAAGAGTATCACATAAATTTCACTTTCTAGATTTCATATATGTTTAATGAACTTATGTCTAAATTGTATCCCATCCTGCATTTCACTCTTACTTTTATAAAATTAGATGTCTAATTTCTCTAAAAAAATAAATTGTATTTATAATTTTATCACATGTACATTTCACTTTTACCTTTATAAAATTGAAGGTCTAATTGTTTTGGAAAATCAATAAAGTAGTTGAAATTTATACTAACACAACCACATTACAATCAAATTAGTAAAAGTGTTTGATAATAACATTTATTAATATATATGAATCAATTTTATTAACCAAATTAGTAAAAGTGTTTAATAATAACATCTATTAATGTAGATGAATCAATTTAGATTTTTTGTAGTTGACATTTATAAATACTCTTTTGCACTCCATTTTCTTTTAAAAACAATTGCTAGAAAATTATAACGATATTCACCAAGATCTATTAAAATACTTTGTTTATATATATGAGAAAGGTTTTCATTTAAAAGTAATGGTGATAAGTTTTCTTTTATATGTGTATGTAAAAGGTCAAATATAATAAAAATTTCCTTTATAAATGATGAAGTGATTATGCTTCTTTACTTTTTATGTTAAATCTATTTTGTAATATTTTAGCTTTTATCAATATATAATAACATAATTTTATATATTTATATATATTTGGAATATTTATAATATTTTTTATAATTTTTTTTATTTTATTTTTATGTAAAATCTATTTTGTAATATTTTAGCTTTTATCAATATATAATAACATAATTTTATATATTTATATATATTTGAAATATTTATAATATTCTTCATAATTTTGTTTATGTGTTAGAAAAATATTAAGAAAAGTTTTTCAAAATTATTATTTTATTATATTTTAAATATTTTTTATCAAATTATTTTTATCCTATTTTATAGTCACTATAAACATAAATGGATTATAACATTTTGAAATTAATTTATAAATATTTATATTTATTAATATTTTAATTATTTTAATTTCTATCCTACTAAAAATAAGCATAATTACCTTAATTTTAATGTTTAATTCTATATCTTATCTTTTTATTAATATTGGTATATTATGACCCCAAAAAAACGAGATTATAAGCTTGGGTCTGGGGACCAATATAAACAATGAAGACACCAGCTCTGTATGCCATTGTAACAGGTAATTCAGAGGTGATCATAAAAGGGTTTTGTAAGCTCAGTAAAAAAACCAGTCCAACCCTAAAGGAATTTATAAAATCATAAATAAAGAGAAAAAATTGTGAATTTATAAAATCATAAATAAGTAGAAAAATTTCAAGACTATAGACTATTAACCTCTCTATTGAAGGAAAAATGGAAAAGCTTATAACCTAGCCAAATCCGCCGGGCGGTTGGATAAAGGGATTGTTTGTATCAATGGAACTTCATTGTTGACCCATTTACCTTATCCAAATTATTCAATAATATAAAAAACTATCAAGTCTCATAAAAAAAAGGAGAATCAGCTCAATTATTAAAAAAAATATGGTTTAGGAGGGATGTGACCCTATTCTCCATCCACATTGAGATTTACGACGTCATTCCATAAACTTAACATCAGGCACATGATTCATACTCCCCCTAGGAGGGATTTCTCTAACTCTTTCCTCTCCTCACATGGATAGCATTAAAGGCGACCTTGGTGGTATGACCACAATGTATTTGATAATTCATTTTCCCTTCGTCAGACTTTTCGGCTTCATCCCCTTCCTCTCCCTCTGTGTCTTCGTCCCCACGTTGTATGCAA
>ML786584.1:419599-432927 GCA_009831015.1 Picea engelmannii | reverse complement strand
CATTTTTTTACAAATATTATATATATATTATTTTTTTCCTAAAATTGATAAATTATATTACTATATATATTCTTTTCAAAAGATTAGTTTGATTTCATTCTTACAACCATTGAGAATGGTAAAAGCATTCAGTTTCAAGGAAGTACTTGCATATAATGGAGTTCAAATTTTTTGGTATCCATATTACACATAAGCCATTTCAGCTAAGCCTTCTATAATTTAGATACCCAGCCATATCTTTTTTTTTATGTTGATAGGCGTCATTTTATTGGAATCGATGGTTTAATGAGCCTTTTAATTACAAATTTCAATCTTATGGTCTACAATTAAAGATGCTGGTATATTCTTAGTCTTACACTGAAATCAATGAATGAGATTTAATGTTGCTAACTTCCTTGCATTTATGAATGCATTCATTTCCTTATTTACTTTTTCACATTTACTTAATATGATTAAAAAATTACTTCCCTACCCACTTATTGCCACGTTTAATAATTAATATGTATAGAAAACCTTTGCCACTTTCGAGTAATTAGAAAGGATTAATTCTATGATAGCAATGAATGTGAAGCGTTGCCAATTTGGCATTCCTTTTAGTTAAAGAAACAGTGGTTAAGTTGGACACATGTTGGATGCCACATTCAATATTCATATGGATGATTAAGAGATGGACACATGTTTGATGCCAGATTCAATCTTCATTGAAAGGATTTACACTATATGAGATTTTCAATCCTTTCTCCTTAAGAGGGTTCTCTGTTGTAGGATTTTATCAATCAATAGTAAGCCTTTGGATTAACAGGCAGGGTAAACAATCTTCGTTTGAAAGCTTCATTTTTTGAGATAATACCTATCCTTTAGCCTTTGGCATTTTGCTGGCTATTAAACTGCTCAAACCAAATTAGCTTCCAGGTATGTATGGATATCTTAGTATTATCCCAGCAGGATCATTTATTAATGGGCGGCAGTTTCAGGTATTGGGCAGGCAACATCCCAGAAAGCTAAAATATCTCAGATGTCCAAACCACAACTCAAGCGAGGTGTATTAAATTTCTTGCAAAATGAGGCCAGTTTGAAAAAGATAAGCTGAATCATATTATTTATTGTCATGTTCTACATATTTTGAAGACACTGAACTTTGTTGTAGTCCCATTGGGATTGGGTCGGATGGTTTTACATGCTATATATATAGATATAAAATGAGCCCTGTTGTTTAAAATGTAAAGGTCGATATAGTAGGAATCGATCATAGAAAACGTGAAAGAGGCCTCCCTCCTCTTCCTATGTGAGATGACCTTTTAAATTTTCCTTGAAAATATGAAAGACACATTGGCAAATCCCTAAAAATGCGGGTCAAGTTGACCTAGGGCTTTAGACAGCTAGGGTTTTGACACTTAGGTCTCGGCCTAAGGCTATCAGTGAGCTATTGTAATGTATAAATAGAGGTCTAAAGGACCAGGGATGGGTTGTTGGTATTGTCGTTCTAGTTTTGTTATTGGTGTGAGCGATTATTATTGTGTGAGAGAGAAGTGCTAAGAGCAAGAGCCTTTTGGTATTGTAATATCTTCAACTAGGTACGAAGATTAGTCCTGCAGCTGGGCGTGAAGGAAGGGGAGAGACAGAGAGGAGAAGAAATAAGATGTGCTAGTGAAGAGCACAGAAAAGAACTGTATGCTTCACATTAACATATTATAAAGCACAGTTCTGTGGACGTTTCCCTAAAGAGATAGTGAACCACGTATATTTTGTGTTGTGTGTGATTGATGATATGTTCTTTGTCATTTTATATACTGTTATCACATTATTGTGTTAGATATAATAGATAGTTGTGCAGAGTAGATATGAACTGGTAAGTGATATATAAATGGTTTATTGTTCTTGTATTAGATCCACTTGGTATTCCCTTTGGTTGTAGACATCTTTGTCCTACAAACCCCCCATAGCTACTTCGGGTGACACTACATTTGCTTCGTAGGTGTTGCTGAAAGGGATAGTAGTTAGGGATTGTTGGTGCACTCTTGGAGTTGAACCCTGGGTCTACCTCTGTTCCAACAAACACATTCCAGATAGAATGCAAGCACCAGGTAGGAGTCGAAAGGAAAATATAAAGATCATTTCCTAGTCGATTGAGGGATATAGGAAGCAAATTGAGGAGATGAAAGAAAAAATTAATCCTACGACTCCTTCTGAGGTTCGAGAGAAAAGGGAAAAATAATCCTCACTCTATATTGTGAATATGGAAAGGGAATCAAGGTAAGTCACATAACTACTCGACAAAATTGAACATATTTGGACCATTTTGGAAGAGGATGAAAAGGTCCAAAAGTTGGACCAACAAGAGGATAAAATCAATGTTTCCATACAATAGTTGAAATAGTGACCAAAAACCATGTGCATTAATGAGCGCTTGAAGGGAAGCCAGGAGATGAGGACACTGAAAACATATTTAAAAATAACATAGACCAATAAGCAAGAAATACAAGACTAGTTGGATTTCGTCCATGAACAAGCATCACAAATAATTGTGCAGCTGGAGGAAGAGAAGACAAGGATGGAACATGCACATTTAGAAAGCACAATAGTTCTACAAGAATAGATAACAACACATATAGTCGAGGTGTTAACAGAAAAAGATGTGTAGGTGAAGGAAAAAGGAAATGAACTAGCAGAGAAGTTCCACATCTTGGAAAAGGTTGTACAGGGACTGTACACCACCTGAGTGGCCAGGAACTAGCCACATGTCATTGTTGGAGGCATGTTGGGCATAGGCCTATTTTGGAAAGAAATTTTATTTTGGGTGCAAGCCTATTCTACGAGAAAGATCTATTTTGGGAACATGGCCATTCTTGGAGAGAAAGACCTATATTTGGAGCACGTGCAACAAGTGGAAGGAAAGAAGCATGCTAAAAAACAAGGAAAAGTAGTATGCAGGAGGAAAAACAACATGGTGCGCATGCAGATAGGACTAACCCTATTAGGGTTGGGGTTTTTGACAAATATTGTAACAGATATAAGCCTATAAAGTAGTATAAATAAGGACCTAAGAGGTCTGGGTTGAATTCATTCAGTTGGTTGATTGATTATTGTAGCACGTTTTGTTATGGTTCTTGTTGTAGAGTTGAATAAGTTAGTCTTTGAGGGTTAGGTCACAGGCTGAGAAGCCTGGTGTGATCTAGTTAGCCTCACAGAGGGTAGTTACCATCATTTTGATTGTATTACTCAGGATGTAATGTGCACAACACAAGATTTTGCAGCAAAATAAATAAAAGAGCATAAAGCCATATCTTTGTGGACATAGTCGAAGGATGGAGTGAACCATGGTAAGGCTTGTGTTCTATGTGATTGTTAATGAATGCTTTACTTTTCTGTTAATCATTGGCTCAAGAATGAATGGTTAAAGTAGTTATATCAACATGCATGCATAGGTTTAAAGATGAAATAATCATAGAATTAGATGAATTTTTAACAAAGATAATTCATAAGGAAAAAAATAAGCCAACCAGAATCCCCACTCATTCCTAGACTACAAACACCTAAGTATTGCAGTCCCCCATAAAATCTATCTCTGTTGAGACTGCGTTGTGCACCCTATGCGCAGCGTTTCCTTTTGGTTTACTAGGAGGGCCGATAGTTTTGAGGGTTTTGTTGAAAAACTGTAAGAGACCAGAACCTAGGTCAGCCCAAGAAGTAACCAACGACTATTTACTATAGGATCTTGATAAACATATATATAATCGATGTTACTATCAAGGACTAACATAATAATTATTTATAAGTCATTATTATAGTGAGAATGAAAACATTACATGTATAATGGATTGCATGGAGGATTGTTTAACAGATGAAAGAACCCTAGGGTTACATGTTCACCATTTGACACTTTTAACATTTCTTAAGGATTGTTATTACAACCCTCTAGTCATATCTTACCATATACGAGTCAATGTATTCAGCCAAGCATTTTTGTATTATGTATCAACATTGAGGAAAACATTTATAATACGATTTTCACTATAACTATGGTATTCTTGTCATCGAGATGTATATTACGTTGCATACAATGGACAAATCTTAATTAAATGGGATTAATTATTGATTTTTACGAGGGATCTAATCTCATGTCATGGTACAATTTCTTACTGAGAATCTTACCATCTTTTTCTTCGTTTATAAAGAGTGTAATACAAAGAATTTACCATGCATCATTTGATGTAGGCCCCCTACTTCTCCGTAGGGCTACATGACCTCCCGGCCAAGGATCTATGATTCTTGAGTTGAATGACTCTCTGAAACCTTGATGGTCTTGTTCTATGACTAAACACAGGCCCTTTCGGCTCCTCAGTGCAGGTATGATAACACCCGCAACCTTCCCTTTTTCTCTCCTGTGAAATCTCAGAGTATTGGGCGTTAGCTCCTTTTTCTGATAAGCCCCCTCTTTATATGACCTTGGGCAGTGAATTCACCTGACCACGCAATTATGAATCACCCTCAACGTTTTAAAGTTTGCGTAACTCCTACCCCCGAAATGCTACGGGGTCATCAATTTCGCGATCTTGACAATACTATCTGAACTGAAGATTCATATGTGCACTTTTCAATTCTACGGACCAGATCTGCTTCTTCTCGATCAACTTTCAAGACCTCTTCATGATTCTGGACTTCATGGTTTTGAAATCTCAAACCCTGCTTACTCTCGTACTTCAACCTCCCAGAGCTGATGATCTATAGACACCTGTCCTAATCAATCAACAGTCCTACTTTTGCTTTGGGTATTTGACCTTCCAACTTAGATCAATGGTCCTGTGACCCTCTTCTCAATCGATGATCGAGATATCCTTTAGGTCTTCATACTTCTGAGATCTCAAATATCAAATTTCACTCTTCTTCCCAATGCCTTTTATCTGAAGGCTATAATCCACTGACGCGTGTCCACTTAATCTGACGATCAAGGATTACTTCCGTTCTTTACCTAGAGTACATGGATTTATGCCACGTCTCTCTTATATCCCATAGCTCTAAATCACTTCAGGATTTTACCCAGATTTCATAGATTCATGCCACGTCTCCCTTAGATCTGTTGTTCCAGATTCACTTCGGATATTCAGGTTTCGACAATCTCAGATCTCAACTGAAACCCCACTACACTTTACTTGGAGCTCACGATCTATTGACAAGTGTCCCTCTACACATCAACGAATATCGACTCTTCGAATGTTCAGGCTTTGGATTTTTCAACATTTCACCTTTTTCCTTCTTTTGGATCTCATGATCCTCCAACATGTATCCTCCTAGAGCTAATGGTCCAGATTCACTTTGGCTCTTCGACTCTTCGCGCTTCGAGAATATCAAGTTTCAAGATTTCCTCCTCCTGATCTCATAATATCTGATGGCTCAGATTCACTTGGTCGATCTGACGCCTGAGGTTCACTTCAAACAATCTGATGACTCCGACCCTCTTCGCATGATCGAATGATTGAGATTTCACTTCGGATTTCCAACTCTTCAGGCTTCAAAAATATCAAGTCTCAAACCTTAAAGAGCTCTCACCCTGAAATGTGCAAAGCACTAAGGATCGTTCACTTTACTCTGATCAAACAACTATTGATCCTTTACACAGTGATCCAATGGCCATTATCGCTCTTCCTCCTGAGCTTTTAATTTCTTCCAACTTAGAAGATTTATCAGTCTTCAAAGGTTTTAACCTTTTCTCCTCTTACGAGTCTAACTCTTATATCTTGTCAACACTTCTAAAAAGTGATATCCCTTCTGAGATTGATCCTTAGAGTATTTTGATTTCCCACGCACTCGTTGCATTCTCAGGATTTCGATAAGTCAGATCGAAGGATTTCTTGAAAATAAATTCTTCTCGCCCACCTGGCATTCCTCTGTTATGGTTCGTTGACACTTGCTCACTTATTGAAATTGTGCACTCCTTGCACTTGGTCTAAGTTTCCTTGTTTCTCTCTGAACTCCTCTAAGTCAATCTAAAACTCAATCGATGCACTCCTTGCGTTCGAGATTCACACCTTTCATACGTGTTTTAGAAGAGAAACAATTGAAACTTGTCTAGTTTTGTCACAACTTCATACTGTAAACTTCTTGAACAATCATACATGAATGAAAATGAACTAAATGACACACATAGAAGATCACATTCATTCAATCATACATCAAAATGAACACAGTCCAAGATTTGGGACAATTTTGTCTGTTCTATTCATTCATGAAACAAATTACATATATTTCTTATACTCTACTTTGTTCTACTGATCTCTCTGATCTCTATCTCATGATCTCCTAATACTTTTACAATGAAACAAAAAAATATCTAAGGAACGGCTCCATGGGCTCTCTTAGTCCAGTTTGTAACCTATCCTATCAAACTCTTAGTGGTTACCTACTCTGTCCTATTACAATAATTAACAATTATTTCCATATAAGAGTCAACACTCTATATCTGCAACCCCTTACAGTCATTCACAACTTTACAAACACGTCATATTTAAAAATGTTTCTTTCAAAAATATCTCAACAACTTGATTTAATTCTGAGTTAATTTATGACTTGAAACTCTTTCATGCTGAGATGTTGTTCCTTTGCCTCCACGCTTGCGTTTTGACTTTGAAGGCAATTCTCTTGCATCATACTCCTCTGGTTAAAATTTTCATGGACTCCTGTCCATGAGCTCATGCACTGTCTTTCCATGCTTCAAAATATCAGGTTTTGTTACCCAACTTGCATCTTCCATTGGATGATATTTTCGCTTCACTAAATATTCAGGATATGTCTTTCTCCTAGTCTTCTTTCCATCTCTATGTTCAATGATTTTATCCATCTGTGGCTTTTTCGTTGTGGGAAATTTCTCTTCCCACTGAACTTCTTTCTGATCATGTGATTCTGCTGCCTCATCTCTCCTGTAAGGATACATGTCTGCAACATTGAATATCGGTGATATCCCAACATTGTATGGAAACTCAATTTCATAAGCATTGGCTGCAAATTTTCTGAGAATCCCACATGGTCCTATCTTCTTCATATTCAACTTGTTATACGTTCCCCTTGGAAACCTGTCTTTTCTCAAATGAGATAAAACTTCATATCCAACCTCAAATTGAACTTCTATCATCTTCTGATCAACTATGTTCTTGTATTTATGGTTGTTGTCATGTAGCTTCTCTCTGTCTCTGTCATGTAGTTTCTGCATTTCTGTTGAAAAATCCTCTGCTCCAACACTTATGAATTCATCTTGATTCATATGTCTCAACTCTTTAATCCCTCTTGGATGTATACCATACACAATTTGAAATGGACTTTTCCCTGTGCTCCTATTCACTGAATTGTTGAATGCAAATTCTGATTGTGCTAGAGTCTGATCCCATTGACAACCTTGCTCAATGACTAAACTTCTCAATAAGTTCCCTAGACTTTTTTTTACTACTTCAGTCTGTCCATCTGTCTAAGGGTGATATGCTAAACTAAAGGACACATTTTTCCTTAGCCTCTTCCATAGAGTCCTCCAAAATTGTCCCACAAATTTGGTGTACCTGTCTGAGACAATGCTCCTAAGCAATCCATGTAGTCTCACTACTTCTCTGAAAAACAAATTCACTAAGTGTGTAGAATGATTTGTTTTCTGGCATGGTATGAAATGTGCCATTTTTTAAAATCTTCCCACCACAAAAAATATGGAATCACTCCCTTTTTGAGTTCTAGGCAATCCCAAAACAAAATCCATACTGGTTGCATCCCATGGCCTCTCTGGAATTGGTAATGGCTGATACAAACCAGTGTTTTGTTGTCTTCCTTTTGCATACTAGAAATTTTTGCATTTGTTCGCAAAAATTTTCACCTTTTCTCTCATGCTCGGCCAATAATACAAATTACTCAGTGCTGCAAATGTCATATCATGACCAAAATGTCCAGCTACACCTCTGTTGTGTTTCTCTTTTAGCAAATTATCTCTCATTAAGAATTTCAGTATGCACAATTGGCTTCCTTTGAACAACAATCCATCCTGGATCAAATATTCGCTCCATGGGATTCTGTCTCCCAACAAAGGATTCTTGCATGCCTCATAATCTTCCTTAAAAATTACATTTTTTTTATACATCTCCTTGAGGTGTTCAAACCCTAAGGTCTCCACTTGGAATTTCTGTTCAATCAAACTCCTCCTGCTCAAAGCATATGCAACTTTGTTAACAGTTCCAACAATATGTTTGATAAAAAAAGTAAAATTATGCATAAATTATACCCATTTAGCATGTATCTGATTCAACTTTTCTTCCCTAGTAATAAACTGAAAAGATTGATTATCATTGTACAAGACAAATTCTTTAGGAATTAGATAGTGCCTCCACTTCTTCAAGCTTGAATCATTGCATAAAATTCTTTGTCATATGTGGAATAATACTTCTTGGTGTCATTCAACTTATCATTGAAATAAGAAACTGGCCTATTATCCCAATTCAAGACTTCTCCAATAGCTAATCCACTTGCATCACATCTCACTTGAAATGTTTTTCCAAAATCTGGTAAGACCAGAATTGGTTGTTATGTGATCTTCTCTTTCAACACCTTGAAACTTTTTTCAGATTCCTCTATCCAAATGAAGGACTTTTGTTTCTTATTCATAGTGTCCAACATGGGTGCACATATACCACTGAAATTTCTGATAAACTTTCTACAAAAACTTTCTAACCCATGAAAACTTCTTACCTCAAATATGTTGCTTGGCGATGGCCATTCTTTGATTTCTCTCACCTTTTATGGATCCATCTTCAACTCGTTTGAAGAAATCACAAAACCAAAATATATGAGTTCCTTCTTCATAAAAGAGATTTTCTTTAGATTTATCAACAATTTCTCTTCCTGCAACATTTCCATCACTGATGTCAGATGTCTTAAGTATTCTCCCTTTGTCTTACTGAAGATTAGTATGTCATCCAGATATACTATGATAAATTTTCCTATGAAATATTTCAATACTTCATTCATCAATATCATAAATGTGCTTGGTGCATTTGTCAACCCAAATGGCATAACCAACCATTCAAACAATCCTTCATTTGTMTTGAATGTTGTTTTCCAYTCATCTYCCTCTCTCATTCTTATTTGATGATATCCACTCTTCAAGTCTATCTTGGAAAAATAGCTTGCTCCACTCAAACAATCCATCAAATCATCCATCCTCGGTAAAGGAAATCTATACCTAATGGTTAACTTATTGATGGCTCTATAATCTGTACACATTCTCCATCCTCCATCCTTATTTAGACTTAACACAGTTGGTTCTACACATGGGCTTAGGCTTTCCCTGACTAAACCTTTATCCAACAAATCTTGGACTTGATTTTTGACTTCCTCATTCTCTCTAGGTGTCAACCTATAAGATGCTTTGTTTGGTAAACTAGCTCCTGGAATAAGGTCAATCTGATGGATTATACTCCTAATGGGTGACAATGAGTGAGGTAACTCATCCAATACTATGTCAACAATTTTTTCTAGTAGTTCCTCCATATCTTCATGAAAATATTCCATAGAAGTATTTGTAAAGATAACTCTAGGCTTCCTCACTACAACAAACTATATTTCTTTTTCCTTATTCACTTCATTCAAGAGTTCCTTCCCACTCATGGGAAGTATGCTTGAACTAGCTTCCCTCTTTTGCTCTTTGTCTTCTATTGGTAACAACATATGTTTCCTACCATTCTTTTCTAGGGTATAAGTATTCTTTCTTCCATCATGAATAACTTTTCTATCAAACTCCCATGGTCTTCCCAATAAAATATGACATACATCCATAAGAATTACATCACACAATATTTCATCCCTATAACTTCCTATCTTAAATTCAACTTGGCATTGTTGACTTACCATTACTTGATGTCCTTTCTGCAACCATGATACCTTGTATGGGTGTGGATATGCAGTTGTCTTTAACTCCAGTTTCTCCACCATATCTATGGATACTAGATTTTCATTTCTCCCACTATCTATGATCACATTGCAAACTCTATCCTTCACCTTGCAAGCAGTTCTAAACAAACTTGTTCGCTAAACTGGTTCCTCCATCTCCTTCTCTGGTTTAAGAATAGTCTTCCTCATCATGAGGTTATTTCCTCATTTTGCTGCTTCTACTTCCACATTCTTTTGTGCTTCAACAACGTGTGCTTCAACTCCTCCTTTTTTCTTTCTCTCGGGGCATTCCCAAGACTTGTGCCATGATTTTCCATAGGTATAGCATCTAACTTCACCTCCTATGGCTCTTCATCTTCCTCTTCCTCTGGAAAAATAGATTCTTCCTCCATGTTGTCCTTCCTTAGAACTTCCACCTTTATCATGGTGACTATGATATTTGTCAGTTTCATGCTTCGGCTTCTGGAACTTATCTCTGCTGGTTCCCTTACCTTTTCTTGAATTTCCTCCTCTTCTTCGTTGGAATTGTTTTGTGGCCAATTTATATTCAACTTTCAAGGTTGCTTGATAAGCATCCTCAACTTTACTAACATACATCATGATGATCTCCTCTTGTATTTCATATCTCATCCCATTGATATATCTGGCTATTTTTTCATCCTCATTTTCTTTCTGTCTAGCCCTAATATTCAGTCTATAAAATTACTCAGTGTACTGCTTCACTGATAATCTCTTCTGTCTCAGGTTCTACAATCTTCTGAATAGATTTATTTGATAGTCCTTCGGGATAAATTTGGCCTTGATCTTGGCTACCATCCTATCCCAGCTTTTAATTTTCTTCTTACCATTGTTCCTACGTTTGAATTGTAGTTCATCCCACCATAGCACTACATGACCCTTCGGTCTTGTCACTGAATGCTTCAGCATCTTGTCTTCTTCGATATCTTCAAAATAGAAGTAATTTTCCATAGCACATACCCAATCTAACAATTCTTCAAGTTCTAAATTGCCTTCATACATTGGTACCTCTATCTTCGCTCTAGCTCCTATCTTTGAAATAACTTTTATTAAGTGATCTTGTGCATCATCCTCTGCTACATTTTCTTAGAATTCTATCTCTTCACTCTCAGCTTCACTGATATCTCCAGCATCTAGTGCTATTCTCTGCGTTGTTTCCATGGCATCATGTCTCATTCAGATTCTCCTCATTTCTTCTTCCATTTCTGCGTTCCCTCTACACCTTTTGGGTGGTATGATTTCACTGAATCACCTACAAACATAAATCAAATTCTTAATACCACAATCGATACCAACTTACCTCCTTGAACTCCTTTCCTTGTTGTCTGCAAACAATCTTAATATCATCTCTGATACCACCTGATGCAGCCCCGCTACTTCCCTGTAGGACTACACAACCTCCTGGTCAAGGATCTTCGATTATTGAGTCGAATGACTCTCTAGAAACCTTGATGGTATTGTTTTGTGACTAAACGCATGCCCTTTTGGCTCCTCGGTGTAGGTCTGATAGCACCCACAACCTTCCCTTTTTCTCTCTTGTGAAATCTGAGAGTACTGGGCTTTATCTCCTTTTTCTGATAAGCCTCCTCTTGATATGACCTTAGGAAGCGACTTCACATGACCACGCGATTATGACCCTCCCTCAACATTTTAAATCCTGCACAAATCCTACCCCCGAAATGCTACGGGATCGTCGATCTCATGATCTTGACGATACTGTCTGAATTGACGATTCAGATATGCACTTTTCAAGTCTATAGACTAGATCTTCCCCTTCTCGATCAATGGTCGATATCTCTTCGTGATTCTAGACTTCGTGGTTTTGAAATCTCAAACCCTTATTTCTTCTATACTTCAACCTCCTGGAGCTGACGATCTATAGACACTTGTCCTGATCAATCAACGATCCTACTTCCGCTTCGGATGTTTGACCTTTCAACTCAGATCAATGGTCTTATGACTTATGACTTATGACTTATCTCCTTCGAGTCTTCAGACTTACGATATAAAAAATCTCAAACTTCACTCTTCTTCCCAATGTCTTTTATCCGAAGCCTATAATCCACTGACACATGTCCACTTAATTTGATGATCAAGGATTACTTTGGGTATTTAACCAGAGTACATGGATTTATGCGATGTCTCTCTTAGATCCCATGACTCTGAATCACTTTGGGATTTTACCTCTAGTTCAAGGATTCACGCCACGTCTCCCTTAGATATGTCGGTCTAGATTCACTTCAGATCCTTGGGTTTTTTCAATCACAGATCTCAATTGAAACCCTGCTACACTTTACCCAGAGCTCACGATTTGTTGACAAGTGTCCCTTTTCACATCGACGACTCTCGACTCTTCGGATGTTTGGGCTTCAGATGTTTCAATGTTTCACCTTTTTCCTTCCTTGGGAATCTCAAGTTTCAAGCTTGCCTCCTCCTGAGCTCACGATATCTGATGGCTCAAATTCACTTGGTCGATCTAATGCTTAAGGTTAACTTCAGATGATCCGATGGCTTAGGATTGCTTAGGATGATCGAATGACTAATATTTCACTTCGGATTTCTGACTCTTCGGGCTTCAGAAATATCAAGTCTCAAAACTTGATGAGCTCTCACTCCCGAATCTGCGAAGCGCTAAGGCTCATGCACTTTACTCTGATCAAACAATTGTTTATCTTTTACACACTGATCCAATGACCACTATCTGTCCTCCTCCTAAGCTTCTGATTTCTTCCGACTTAGAAGATTTATCAGTATTCAAAGATTTCAAACCTTTTCTCCTTCTACGTGTCAGACTCTTGGATCTTGTCAACACTTATGGAAAGTGTTATCCCTTCTGATCTTGATACGTAAAGGATTCTGATTTCCCATGCATTCCTTGTGTTCTTGGGATTTCGATAACTCATATTGAATGATTTGTTGAAAATAAATTATTCTCGCCCACCTAGCGTTCCTCTATTCTGGTTTGTCGACGCTTGGTCGCTTCTTGATACTCTGCACTCCTTGCACCTGGTCTAAGTTTCCTTGGTTCTCTCTGAACTCCTTTGAGTCAATCTGAGACTCAATCGACGCTCTCCTTGCATTCGATATGCACACATTTCATACGATTTTCAGAAGAGAAACAATTGAAACTTATCTAGTTTTGTCACAACTTCATACTATCAACTTCTCGAACGATCATACATGAACGAAAATGAACTACACCACACACAAAGAATATAACATTCATTCAATCATACATCAAAATGAACACAATCCAAGATTTGGGACAATTCTGTATGTTCTATTGATCCGGATTATTTTCGGCACGAAATGAGATCGGAGATATAATAAAGAAATGCACAGAGATATTGCAGATATTCAATAATATAACATAAATGTATTAGAGATGCAACCAT
>ML786584.1:368574-382327 GCA_009831015.1 Picea engelmannii | reverse complement strand
GTATCTGGCTTCTATTGGCTTGAATGAGGGTGATGTTTGATTTCTTGGGAAATGTAAGGTGGAGATTGTTGGGTTGTGACAACACATAACTTTATTGTTACATTTATTTGGGTGGAGGTTTTTCAAGCATTTGGATTTCCATATGCTTGGAAATGCTCAAGAATCTCTTGTTTAAATGAAAAATCTTGTGAGGATCTTCTTGAGACTTGTAACCATTTCTCCATTGGCTAAGCAATAAAGAATATCATTGCACCCCCATTTCTATTTTTTTCCTTTTTGTTGTTGTGCGTGATTGTTTATATTCCCTTTTCATCTAGTTCATGAATTATGTTTGTAGGCCTAAAATCCAACACTCTTCACTACATTTAAAGTATCTAATTACTTTAAAATTTGAAATTTGATTATTAAATTAACCTCACTTGTTGTTTTGGATGTCATGAATTAAATACATTTATTTAGGGATTTTTCCAATTGGTTCCATAGAGGATATGAATGGGGTTTGAAAGATAAACTTTGGTTTGTCCATTTGATGTTGAATTATTGTCTCATACAAGAATATGAAACTTGATTATATTTATCCAAGAACAACTTGGTTTAACTCTTTGAATACATCTTTAGAGTTCACAAATATTTCAACCATAAAGAATTAACTTTGTTATCACAATGCATCTTCCTTAGAGTTCATATATATTTGGATTCTAAATAATGAATTTTTTTATAGGTTTTACAAAATTATTTTTCATCAATATAAAAATTATTTATATTAAAAAGGAAGATTAAAATTTCTTATTATATACATTATAGTTTTCTTTTTAATTTTGTTTATAAATTAATTACTCTATTTTCAATGAAATTTGTAGTCATAAATAATCTCAAGAATATTTGTATTTTTCACATTGTTACAATAGCTTCCAAAAAAGCTTGTTAGTTTATTTTTGGAGAGTAAAAGATTCATTGTGTCTATAGGTGTTTCCTATATATAAAGCAAATGAAATAAAATGTTTATGAAAAATAATTAAAACATTTAAATGGTGTGATATTCAATATGACATGTTTAATTCCAAAATAGATTTAAGTTCATATTTGATTAAAAATGTTTCATTGAAATACAACCTATTTAGTATATAGGTTAAAATATTAATTTTTTATATTATAAAAATTTAAATAAAATTAAAGATCATCGAAGAAACTATGGTAAACATTATTACATAATTTGTGACAGGTTAAAATATTAATTTTTTATATTATAAAAATTTAAATAAAATTAAAGATCATCGAAGAAAATATGGTAAACATTATTACATAATTTGTGACCTAGTGGTTAGTCTCTATCCATTTTAATGTTCCGTTTAAACAATTAGGTTATCTGAATTCCACATTAAAAATTTGACATAGTACATCAGAATTTGAATGGTAATGTTTAGTTTTAAACAACCCATGAACATTACTTGACATACTTGATGTGCCAGGTAGGACTTCAAATTTCAAAACTGAAAATTTATAAACGTACGAAACTAGTAAAGCTTTTGGGAATAATTAGTAATAGCTTTTGTCTTTTATTCGAAAACTCATACATTGACGGTGTGATACTATCATGTTCATTCTAAATCATGTTGTTGATACTGGGCGAACTTCCAACCTTCATGTGGAGCAACAGCACATGAACAACCCAGATTCTACATGGATAGTAACCAAACCCAGAGGACCATTGTCGCCTTCCACCTCTTCAGAGTCTACCGGCGCATGCTCTCCACCGCCAGGATCTGCTGTGCAGAAGCATAACTAATCCAGAAGTACAGTCGCCCTGGTGTTTGGACTATTTATTTGTCGCCCTTGTTAATTAGGTTGATAGGAATTTATTATTACTTCAATGGTTTATTATTTCACATTTATTTAATATGAATAACAAATTATTATAAATCATTCACATTTACTTAAATCATTCACATTTAAAAACCTCAAGCACAGAGGAAATTCACGTAAAGTTGGAAAATCGGACTCAGGGCATTCGTTTCAAGCTATCATAGAGCAACTCTTAGACTCCATTAACACCTTTGTGAATCCTTCCCATGAAAAGTTTTATCCAACAAGCAATTTCCATGAAGAAATTTTCATGAAGAGAGTTGGTTCCAGATTATCATGAGGCGTTTTCGTGCCACTGGTTTTCTTGGATTAGATTCAACCCAACAGACCATGGATCTGGTAAAATTTAATTCTTGTAGTGATGCATGGACCCAGTCTGCCATATGGATGGTTGGCAATCTAAATCATTATCAAAACCTAACTTTGATGCATCTTATAAGTATTGAATTTAATGTGCATCTTATAGGTATTGAATTTAATGGGTGTCCTTCAAGCAATAATGCTTTCGGCCCTTGCTTCCAACGGACAGAATTTTGATATACATATTGTTATATGTGAATCATAGCCACTAATGTTGTTATATAAAAGTAGAGTGCATTATACACCATTTTCGTCTAAACCTTGAATCTCTTGCTTGTTTAGAAGGGATTAAAAATAAGGAGTTTTTCCCATGCATATATAACACTTCTTGAATAAACAATAGAGCCAACTCCATTACCATTTCAAATTATGAATACCACCCATTATTATCATATAGATATGTTCTCAATGCAAAGCCCTATTAGGTTTCTAAATCTTAGGATTCTTTTAAGCTTGAGAAGCTAATATCATATACAAAAGTTAATATCATTTACATAAGCATTGAGAATCCAATATCTCTTAGATTTGTGCATCTTGCAATCCTCCTTGGAGGTTTGAGAAGATAATACCGTTTAACTAAGCGTTGAGAATCCAAGACCCGTTAGATTTGTGCATCTTGCAGTCCTCTTTAGAGGTTTGAGAAGATAATATCTTTTAACTAAGCATTGGATTACAAAACTCTATTAAATTTGTAAATGTTAAAAATTATTAACATATGATATAATAAAATGATATTAATATTAATATGATATAATAGAATGATGTGATATTAATATTAAATTTCATATCTTCAACTTAGAGAATCTTTATAGTATTCACCTCCAACCTCTAATTTATCAGTTATAAATATTGTTATATGTGTATTGTAACGAATGATGCAACACTCATTAAGTGAAATTAATGAAGCAACATGTTAGGCGTATGAAACTTAGCTTGCGTGTGTTTACTTCCACTATAGTCCAAATTGGGTAGGCACGACACTAGATGCAAATGAAGAGACACGCATATTCATATAACAACGAGTTAGGTTTCCTTGGGCATGAAGCTTGCCAACGGATGACTCCAGCCAAGGTTCCTTACACCGTCAGTTAAATGATGAACGATTTAGTGAAGAGTAGAGGGAAATACTTGGGCATTTGTAACATCCAACTCTTGTGTGCACCTAATGTGACTTATTCTTTGAGGACATTTTCATTCAAGTGATCCGATTCATTATATGATTGACTACTTCGGTTATGGATTCTGATGATGAGACTGTGGATTATGATGTCATGTTATGTTATTGTGCATAAACAAGTGTTATTGATTGGTTTATCCTAAGTGTGAAGAACTCTTGATGGATTGAGGATGCCAATGGCATCAATGGACCTCCTTGGACTCCAGATCAAGTCAGGGAGTGGACTGCATATGGTTTGAGTATTTATGTTATTTGATGTGTGACATATGACAGGGTATATTATAATGTTGTTTATGGATCGATGACATGTTTTGTTGATGGATGTAGGGTGACGATTTCTTTCTAATCAGACTCACATTTGGAGTAAGGGGGTCATGCACGACAACTAGATATATTGAGGAAGAGGTGTGGAAGAAACCCTGTCATAGCCTACTAGCAGTATCATCGTGGTTCGAACTGTAGGTTAACGATTACCTAGTTCGAGATATCCACGATGACATGAGGGAAAACTAAGACAGTCGGTCACAAATATTCTAAAGGGCGCGCAATAAGGCAAGATCCTTATTCCTCATAGGCCCTTAGTCTCCCACAAGGTCACCTAACGGAGTATGGACTCCCAAGGCTGGACCTCTACCAAAATCAGTCAAAAGGCGAGTGTAATGCTCGGAGCACGTAGTGCATCATGAAGGGAACGTCGCATAATTGAAATAAGAATGAAGGTAAGTGGCACCCTTGGAGCACATAGTGCATCTTGAAGGGCACGTCATGGTTTTTAACACCGGTGAGTCAATGAGCCTAGGTACCTAGAAAACAATTTCTCATTTTGACTCGGTCAGCCTTAAAATAAATGTCGTATGAGTAAAGTTTAATAATTATAAAAAAATATTTAAAAACAATTTTGCTAAGCCTAGTTGAAATTAAAGCTTAGGTATGAGTAGGGTATGAGGACTAAAATTTAATTAAGGGATTAATAAAGGGGGGTTTCCGAAAATAAAATTGGTGGAAATTAAATTTAGAATTTAAAGGAAGATTAAATTATCTAAAAATTTAATTGTTGTCTATGTGCAAAACTTGCTAGTTCCGAACTTAGACAAAAAGGGGGAAATTAAATGCAAAAGGAATGTGGAACATATAAATGAATATAGTCTAGAGAACTTTCCTAAACAAACTCAACTAAGCTTTGAGAAGGGTGTCAGTCATTAAAGGAAATTGAGAGAAGGGTGTCAGCATGTTCTTTTCCACGCATCGGTTGAGTATCTAAGAATGATGTTTATGTGGTTGTTTACTTTCTTTAAATAGTTGAGCCTTGTGTGTTGTTAAGATAAAAACCTATGTTCACTTCCTTTTAAGAAAAATATTGTCACGTAAATGAATTTTAGGAGGTATTGAAGGATGACATACACTTTGGACTTCTTACGTTCAACTAAAACATGATGTGAGGAACGATTGTTCAAATTGGACTTTTTGTGCTATGAATTTGTTGACTCATTGTTGGGTTAATTGTGTGTCTGTAATAAAGTGGATGTTTCCCTTCCGCTTGGAAAATACAATAAAGTTGATTTCCTTGCGCCCTCTATTGTGCCCTTATTTGATTAATTCTCAAATGGTATTCTCTTGCGCCTTGTGAATTTTAAACGAAGTTTATGGTGCCTTGAATCGTTGAGGTGTAAATGATGGATATAGAATAGAATGCTCATGCATAGTTCAATATTGTGATGTATGTCTATTTGGGGATTTAGAATCGATGCGTGCATTGTATGATAACGTACTGTATGGTTTAGATATTAGTCCCTTGCACAAGATGAAAATATTATTACGAATGATGGCATGTGCGTTTGGGGGTTTGCGCCTCGAATTTAATTGATATTTCCTTTGTTCCTTGACTAGATGATGTTAGGATTGATGGTATTAATGTTAGTCTTCTAGCGCTCAATGAAAATTTATTATGATGAAGGATGGTTATGTGAATAGTTAGACTACTTGCGCGTCATGATTAATTGTGTAAACACACTGATTATGGGCTACGTTTTACTGTGACATTACGTCGATATGTGTTAGTCATTCATGATGATGATGTGTCAGCTTTGCATCATCATTTTTGTGAATGTGTTAATGTTATTTCATTTATATATTGCACTATTGTCAATGATGTCGTTATTAATTTTTGATGTATATTTCCTAACAAAATATTAAAAGAAAAAATAATTTATCTGTTGTATGTTTCTTTTGTCATGGTAATGATGAGGTCGTTACATATGGTATAAGAGTGGGTTTAACCCTACGACTATGGATAACCATGCCTTCCACTGAATTAAACCCTTGATTAAATCATAACGCTAATTAAAATTTTAACCTGTCCTTGTGGTACTCACAGCTAAAGGACGTCGCAGAGATTCACTGGGTGTTGTTGGCGAGGGAGGTGTGACACCTTGAAAATCACCACACCATAGGGGTCTAACCCCCAAGGGGAAGAACAAGTCCTTGGGCGAGAGTCGATTGATCTAAGTGATGGGATGGTGTAAAAAGGTCCTTTCAGGGAAATGTCAAAGGCCTCAATTAAATGCATGTACTGAGATGAGGCAAGGGTGCCTCTACCCCTGAGGGTCTACAACATGCCCCAGCCAGTACTGGTAGCTTTCACGGAGAACTTGAGAAGGTTAATTTTCTGAGTTCACAAGTGCCATGGATGGATTAGCAGCTGAGGCATGGTTGTAGAACAAGGCGATGTTCTTTGAGCATCGCGGCTATGACCTCTAGGACAAAGGTCCATATGGAAGTCTTTAGCTAAATGGGAGCGCTCTTCCATGGTGGAAGACACTCCTACCTCAACTAAAGATGGTCGTCGAATTCAAGTTATTGGGAAGATTCCAGGAACGGTTCTGGTAGAAGTTTTGATAGATGAATTCATTGAGTGCCAACTCGATGCGATCAACGCCTTACTGTGCCATATTATGAGACAAGATTATGGAACTACTTTAGTATGCCCCATATCTGAACACGAATAATATGGAGATCAGCAAGTTCGTGATCGACCTTAACTCCGGTTTTCTTCTGAAGGTGAGGATATAAATGCCTCAGACGTTGCATGATGCAGTCCAATAGGCCTCATAGATAAGAAAGAATTGACCTAGGAGTCAGAGTAGGATTCCTGCAAGACCATCTAACCTGACGACATATGGTGTGTAGAAGCATCATACACGAACCAAAAAGGACATCTTGGTATCAATAGATGTCTATATAACCCTTTTTCATGACACCACAATGATGGGTTCCTCAGCAGAAGACCCCTAAATGGGACTGCTGCCAACAACCATAGTTAAGATTGTTAGTAGAACATATCAGGATCTTAGGCTAGTATGCCAACAACTTCTACTTCAGGGACCAGGAGTATTGGATGGGAGATGGGTGATGGAAAGGTGGAGATGCCACCTTACCAGTAAGACTGTCGAATTGGAAAAGTTGGAGCGGACGGGTAAACATGACACACTATCACTGTGGAGATGGTTGAGGCCCATGGGATTCTTGATCGTCATGAATAACTACTAGGCCCAGGGCTAGACCGTTATGCTCGAGCATCAGGTACCATATTTGACCAAACTTTAGTAGTTTTTAGATCACGGTGCTACATAGATCTCTATTCCTAGTAACACGCTAAAGGGATTTAGATAAAGGAATTCAACAAGATGATCTTAGATTCATCAATATGGCTTCAGGTGCCATCCAGAGGGTTGGAGGAAGGGGTACAAATTGTCACTATAATTTTGGGAATAGTGTAAGATATTGACGATGTGGTTCGTATAGAATGGTTGGAAATCGCATGAGTCAATAATCAACTATAATACAAAATAGATAAGTTTGGTCGATGATGAGGGACATAGACAAGTGATTATAGGAAGTAACTAGGGAGTATCCTTGAGGTTCATTTCTTCCCAAAAGGTATAGAATATCATGCCCATGGATGCATGCTATATGTAATATTGGTTCTAAATGACAATGTCGTGACAAATATATTTGAAAGACCTTCCTGTGGCATGCGTACTACTGATGTGTTTCAAGAAATTTACCCAGATTGTCGTCCACAAAGGATTTGGAGTTTAAAATCGACTCAAAATCCTGGAACTAAATCAATAGTGAGAGAGCCTTATCGGATGTAGATCCCTGAGTTACAGAAGTTGAAAATGTAGCAAAAGGAGTTGTTGGATGTAGGACTTATACGTATAGGTGTGTCTCCTTGGGGTGCACCTGTTATTTTCTACAGAAGAAGGATGGGTCATGGAGAATCTGCATTGACTATCGCCAATTGAACAACGAAATGATCAAGAACCAATATCCGTTGCCCAGAATAGACGATCTATTGATCATATAAATGGTGCGATGGTGTTTTCGAAGATCAACTTGAGATCATGGTATAACCAGTTACTGATCAAGGAGGAATACATTCCTGATACCATGTTCAAGATGAGGTTTGGACATTACGATTTTACCATTTTCTGATTAGGACAGACAAAATCCCAGGGGTATTCATGAGCTTGATGGAAGGGGTGTTATGTGAATACTTGGACAAGTTTTTTAAAGTATTCATTCATGACATATTGATATATTCTTGGATGATGGAAGAAAATGACGAATTATTGCGCTTGTTACTAAAGTGTTTATGAGAGAACAAATTATTTTGGAAGCTGTTGGAATGCTCTTTTTAGGACATGTCATCTCCGGTGAAGGTATCGTTGTGGATCCAGCAAAGGAAGAGGCTATCATGGAATGGACTGGGCTGACAAATGTCCCATAAGAATGTAGCTTCATGGGTTTAGCTGGATATTATTGACGGTTCATCAAGGGTTTTTCAAAGACAGAAAATGGGATTACAGAATTGTAGAAGAAGAATAAGGAGTTTTGTGGACCGAAATATGCATGGAAGAATTTAGAGGGATCAAGGAGTTGTTGACTATAGCACAGATACTAAAAGTCCCTAGCTTGGATGAGGAATTCTTGGTATGCATCGACGCATCCAAGGAAGGCTTAGGCAAAGTTTTGATGCAAGATGATCGAGTGATTGCTTACCCCACAAGGAAGCTAAGAGGGCATTAGGAGAACTATGTGACTCATGATTTGGATTTATTATCCATTGGGTATTCGCTGAGACTGCGGGGACACTACCTGATTGGAACGAAATTTTGAAAAAAAAAACCAGACAATTGTGGTTCGAAACACGTTATTACGCGAAGTGACTTGAACGCACGACAAAGGTGTTAGTCAAAACTGCTTAGAGAGTACGATTTTGAGATTGACTACATCCAAGGAACAATGAATAGAGTTGTGGATGAGTTGAGTCGAATACCATGCATATTTTCGGTGGTTCCTCTTAAGACGAATCTTCATGAAATGATTCTAACTACAGTAAGACAATGACTGGTATAAAGAGGTTAAGGAATTCTATTGGACAATATGCTATGTTGGTACCAAAATTGAGCGATATACTATGGACAATGACGAATTAATGAGATATAATAACCATATTTACCTACCTCCCAATGATGAATTGAGAACTTTTGATCTTGCATGAAGCTCATAGAGTAGTGTACATGGCTCATCCAGGAGTCATGAAGATGAAGACAGACCTTAAGATTTTATTCTTCTGGAAGGGATGAAGGCAAACATCGTCAAATGCACGGCGAGATGTATAGAAGGTCGGAAGGTGAAGGCTAAACATGGAGATCCGAAAATATTGCTATGACCACACGTTATTCTAGAATCAAAATGGGAGGTCACTTCGATGGAATTCATTGGGGAAATTGTTGCTGACGGCAAGGAGGCACGAATCTATTTTGATGATAGTTGGCACTCTAATGAAGAGTTCACGTTTTGTCCCTATGCGTATGAAACATAAGGTGCTAAGTATAGCTAGAGTTTATATGAGAAAGATATTGAGTCTGCCATACATACCAAAAGAATCCTATCCAATAATGGAATTCGTGTTTGCAAGACGATTTTGGACGAGTTTCACAAAAGGCCTTGGGAACACCATTGAACTTTAGTATAACATTTCTATGAGATAGACATGATGACCGAAGGAAAGAACCAAATTTTGGAAGGTTGTGTTGCGTATGTCTGTGTTGTACCAACAAAAACATTGGGAATAGTTATTTCCACTAGTTGAGTTTGCATGGAACAACAACCATCAAGGTATTGTTAAGATGGCACCGTTGAGTTTCTTTACCGGAGACCATGTCAGACACATTTGAGATCGGATAGACTCGAGGATGGGGTCCCAGTAGGACCCGAAGCGATCCAAGAAATTGAAGAACAAGTACAAATGATAAGAAAAAGGGTTGGAAGAAGGCAAGATCGAAAGAATGGTTTTTTTGATGCACATCACATGACCATAAGTATGAAGGGCCTAATGGCTAACCATTCTTGATTCCTTGAGGTGTTTCTCAATATTTATATTGTATCTATTTGAGAATTTAGATGAGTGATCCTACGCATGTGATTGACTTGAGTTATTACTGGATGATGGGCGAGGGTGTGATCATGATGGAGCCAATCTGCTTTTTGGACCATCGCATTCGACCACTGCGACGTCGAACTGTTTATCAGGTCGAGGTTTAGTGGGACAATTATATTCCACACTTGGATACCTAAGAGGATGCATATGACACGCGTCAACAATTTCCATTTTTGTTTGATAGCTAGACATTTAGATATTGTCAGATACTTTATTTATGCACTAGTATACTCTAAAACTTCAAGACCATGTTTAACACAAGAGGGGGTGTATGTAACATCCCGCTCTTGTGCACATATGATGTGAATTATTATTTGAGGACACTTGCGTGCAAGTGATCTGGTTCATTATATTATTGACTACTTCTCTTATGGATTCTGATGATGAGACTGTAGATTATCATGTCATGTTATTTTATTGTGTATATACAATTGTTATTGACTAGTTTCTCCTGAGTGTGCAAGACTCTTGACAGATTGAGGATGTAGATAGCATTGATGGACCTCCTTGGACTCCGGATCGAGTTAAGGAGTGGATTGTATATGGTTTGATTATTTCTGTTATTTCATATATGTGACATATGAAGGGGTGTATTATGATGTTGTTTCAGTATCGCTGACATGTTTCGTTGATGGACGTAGGTTGATGATTGCTTGTTAATCGGACTCACATTTGGAGTAAAGGAGGCATGAATGACAACCAGAGATAATGAGGGAGAGGTGTGGCAACATCCCTACCATAGCGTACTAGCACTCCCACTGTGGCTCGAACTGTAGGTTAACGATTACCTAGTTCAAGAGATCCACGATGTCGTGAGGGAAGACTGAGACAATCGCTCGTGAAGATTCTAAGGGGAGGGCAATAAGGTAGATTCCTTATTATTTAGAGGCTTTTAGTCTCCCACAAGGTAACCTAATGGAGTATTGAATTCAAGGATTAGATGTCTACCAAAATCAGTCAAAAAGCGAGTGGAACCCTTGAAGCACGTAGTGCATCTTGAAGGGAACGCCATATAATTGAAACATGAATGAAGGCTAGTGGAACCTTTGGAGCATGTAGTGCGTCTTGAAGGGAACGTCATGGTTCTTAACCTTGATGAGTCAATGAACCTAGGTACCTAGAAACAAATATCTCATTTTGACTTGGTCAGCCTTAAAATAAATGTCTCATGAGTAAAGTTTAATAATTATAAAAATTCCCTTAAGAACAATTTTGCTAAGCCTAGTTGAAATTAAAGCCTAGGTCCAAGTAGGATATGAGGAAAAAAATTTGATTAAGAGATTAATAAAGGGGGGATGAAGAAAAGAAAATGGGGGAAAATTAAATTTAGAATTTAAAGCAGGATTAAATTATCCAAAAATTTAATTGTTGTGTATGTGCAAAACTTGTTAATTCTGAACTTAGACAAAAATGGGAAATTAAATGCAAGAACAATGTGGAACATAGAAATGAATATTTTCTAGAGAACTTTCTTAAAAGAACTCAACTAATATTTAAGAAGGGTGTGAGTCATTAAAGGAAATTGAGGGAACAAAGGGACAACAATGAACGTTTTTAGGAATGCTTTTAGGTGGGTGAGGGAAATGGACAATTTAATTTAATTAACTAAATGAAATTCTAGTGCAACTAAGGGATTGGGTGACAAGTGTATGAGGAAGAATATTTCCTAATTAATTTTTAATAAAACTAATTTAATGTGAAAATGGAAAGGTTACTAAGAAGAAATCTATAAAAGAAATGGTAGAGAGGAGGAATGGATAACAACTGGCAAGCGTAAGGTTAAGTTGCCGTATTTTTCTTGACTGACTTTTCTTGTGGGAATTGGGATACCCAACTCTAATAGAGAGTGGTAGCTAGCTCATTCTCTGGTTTGTGTGATTGACCTCTTTGCGGATCGAGGGGATTAGGGGGAAGAAGAATACCCCTAGTGTTGACTTGGAGGTACCAGTGATGTCTCAATGATTAGAAAGTGGGAGCAAGGAGGTTTGCCAACAACCGAGCAACATCAACAAGCCAACGGCCAGATACGATACACATTTTAGAATTTGCAGTTGTATATTTGGTAGAATCGTGCATAGATTTATGTATTGATGTAATTATAATGGTATTGTTGATTATCATGAAATTGTGAATTGTCATGATAGCCTCCCGATGATTAATTTTTTTTTATTATTGTTTATGTCTCATTGATCACTTTTAAAATTTCAATAGCCATCTAAAGGCGAAGGAGATCTTGTATTGTTAACGTCTTCTGGATTGATCAACTCTTAGTGATTGAACCCTCATTTTTTAAAATCCCTTGCTTAGTGTCTTCATTTGAAACATTGTGTTAATCCTTTCATAACAGTTTGCCCACTTGAGCGTTCCTAGGGCATACTTTTCATGGGTCCATCTCTGTGTGTTGCAAGGTAAATTTTCGCCCAGCAATGTGTTTCTTCGTGTGCCGATCCCTGGTTTCCTCTGCTCTTTGGAAAATATTTTTTTTCTCAACTATCTTTAGATCTAGTTTCCAGCGATATTGACTTCATTGCTCATCGTTTTTTAAACTTTACTAAACAATGATTTTCTTACTCAGATCTCTGTGAATTTGGGCTTTAAACCAACAGCTTGTGTGTTGATCTCAACTCATTGATTTTTAGTACAGTCCTTGCAGTTTCTGTTGCACTTATGCCCAGTGAATTTTTGTCATCCTTGCCAACGATTATGAGATTTTTCCTTGTGCCTTGGAGTTTGATCCTTGCGTCTTCCTTCACTTGCCCAGTAAATTCATTTTCTCTTGACATGGGATACCTAGCTCGAATAAAGAGTGGTAGCTCGACTTTGCGAGGTGAGATAGGAGCTAGCTCATTCTCTGGTTTGTGTGCTTGGCCCCTTTGCGAATCAAGGGATTAGGGGGAAGAAGAGTACCCCTAGTGTTGGATGGGAGGTACCGGTGAGGTTTCAACAGGCGGGACCTAGAAGGTTCACCAATAACCGAGGAACATCAACAAGCCAGCGGCTGGTACACATTTTAGAATTTGCAGTTGTAGATTTGTTAGAATTGTGCATAGGTTTATGTCTTGATGAAATTATAATGGTATTGTTGATTATCATGGAATTGTGAATTGTCATGACAGCCTCTCTATGATTAATTTTTTTTATTTTTAAAATTTCAGTAGCCGTCTAAAGGTGAAGGAGATCTTGTATTCTGCATTGATCAACTTTTAGTGATTGAACCCTCTTTTTCTAAAATCCCTTGCTTAGTGTCTCATTTGAACCACTTGAGCCTTCGCGGGGCGTACTTTTCATGCGTACATATCTGTGTGTTGCAAGGTACATTTTCGCCCAGCAGTGTGCTTCTTCGGGTGTCGATCCTTGGTTTCCTCTGCCCGTTGGAAAATAATATTTTTCTCAACGTCTTTAGATCTAGCTTCTAAAGATATTGACTTCAACGCTCATCGTTTTTTAAACTTTACTACACAACGATTTTCTTACTTAGACTCTGCGAATTTGGGCTTTAAACCAACACCCCGTGTGTTGATCTCAGCTCATTGCTTTTGCTTACAGTCCTTCAGTTTCTGTTGCACTTATGCCAGTGAATTTTTGTTGCACTTATGTCAAATATATTACTCACCATTTTTTTCAAAAAAATATTTGACTATTTAAATATAATTAAAAAATAATAATTCAGGTACTTTTTATTTTAGATAAAATTGACTAAATATTTATCTACTTAAATATGGTTTTGGTTAATTGTTTCAAGTTTTTTTCCTTTTTTGCTACATAAATTTTGACACAATCACATTTTTTATTGTTTAAATTACATTTTTAATACAGAAATGAATTCAAATCACTGCAACACCTCTATT
>ML786584.1:347597-363671 GCA_009831015.1 Picea engelmannii | reverse complement strand
AGATTACATTTATACATTATTATTATCTATTACATTAATGTAATACATTACATTAATATATCTCATTAATTTATATACATTAATATAATATTAATGTAATAATTAATTAATGTATTAATTATGTATTAATATATTAATGGTAGTCTGGAAGGCATGTCGTACGTCAACTAGCAACAACCAATTTATAAAATTAGTTGATATACATTGATCGACGCAATTTATTCACCTTTCCAAAATAATGGCGTCGTATCGACCACTTTTATATAGTGGTTATTGCTAATTTATTGATAATAGGAAATCATGGTTGTCATCCTGGTCATTGAACTACTATCTATAATGTTTTGGTTTTCTTGATTTTGTGAAATAATCTATTTCTCTACCTCATATATCATCGATAATGTTTTGGTTTTCTTTCATTTCATTTTGTGAACTAAGGGATAATATTTTGGTTTTCTCTTATTTGATTTTGTGAAATAAGATTTTCTTTTTTGCTTGTATATTTAACTTGAAAAATATAATAATATTTTTTTAATGCTTATGTTTTTAATTTATATGTTTTTTTTTTTTTTTTCATAAAAATTTATGGGTAATACTTATAATAGATTTTTTCAATATGATCTGTCTTTTTAACCAATTATTTTGATATATGTATTAATAATTTTTATATTTTTTTCAATTTTTCATATTCATTTTAAAAAAAGGTTATAATGTTTCATAAATGTTTAGTTCATTAATATTTGAATTATTTTTAATCAAAATATGTATATTTATCGTAGTTTTTACTTTTCATTATTTATGTAAGATGAACTTTATGGAAAACATTTTATTATAATATTATTTTATCCTTTTAATAATATTTTCAAATCTTTTTATTTTTAAATATTTATAACTAATATCTATAAATCTAGTTTCTATTATATATTTATAAATCTTTATATTATAAATATTTAATATATATTTACCTTTTATTTGAATTTTCTTTCTTAACTAAAATACAAATATTTATTTTTTATTTTATCTTTTATTTCCTACGCTTAACCTTTATAAGTTTCAACAAATCTATATGGATGATGGTCAATATCTCAATATATGTTTACCTTCTTTTTTAACCCTCAATTTAGCCAATATTTTAATCTGAGAAGATATTTAGAAGATATTATAAGAATCAATTTAATTTTTCATAAAGGTTGTTTGGTATTTAGATGTTTAAATACAACTTAATAGCTATGTTTGGATGATGAAGGGAAGGATTTGAAGATAGCTTTAACTATAAATACACTATTTTATATAAGTTATTATAACTATGTTTAATATGTTGAAAGAATATAAAAACCAATTTAACTATAAATAGGTAATATTAATAATGCAATATATATATATATATATATATATATATATATATATATATATATATTTTAAATACCATGTTTTTTTTCTCATCATAGTGATACTTTTTAAATAACATGTTTTTTTTCTTTTCATAAAATTGAGAAGATATTATAAGAATGAATTTAATTTTTCATAAAGGTTGTTGTGTATTTAAATGTTTAAATACAACTTCCTATCTATGTTAAGATGGTGAACGGAAAGATTTGAAGATAGATTTAACTATAAATACACTATTTTATATAAGTTGTTATAACTATGTTTAATATGTTAAAAGAATATAAAAACCAATTTAATTATAAATAAGTAATATCAATAATGCAATAAATATATATATATTTTAAATATCATGTTTTTTTTTCTCATAAGATTGATACTTTTTAAATAACATGTTTTTTTTCTTTTCATCAAATTGATATATGTCAATGTTAAAAGATGTTTTTTTCTCATAAAATTAATATATTTCAATGTTAGAAAATTAAAAAATAAATTTAATTGTAAAATGCACTATTTTATATAAGTTATTATAACTATTCTTAATCTATAGAAAGAATATAAAAATCAATTTAACTATAAATACATAATAACAATAATATAATGCAATAATTATATATACTTTTTCAATACCATGTTTTTTTAAATAAGATTGATATATTTCAATGTTACAACCATCTTAAAGCTTCAAAGTATGCCTTTGGTATGGTTTTTTAATTCATTTGAACAAGTCTTTTTTGTCTTCATTTGAATTCAGTTCAATTTTGACGAAATACTTATATTTTGTTAAATAAATCTTAAGTTTATGGTATCAATATGATACCCAACCATCTTAAAGGTTCAAAGTATGCCTTTGGTATGGTTTTTGTATTGATTTGAACAAGTCTTTTTTGTCTTCATTTGAATTCAATTCAATTTTGACGAAATACTTATATTTTGTTAAATAAATCTTAAGTTTATGCTATCAATATGATACCCAAGACATTTGACATTTGGAAGATGTTTTTTATTATTTAAGTATTGAATTAGTAATTTTTTAATGAATGTATAATTTGTTTTGTTTTGTTATGATGATATTAAATGAGTGGTTTTGGTTTGAAATTAAAATGAGTTCATTTTTTTATTATTTAAATTTAAATATTATTATTAAATTTTAATTATTGTATTTTTTAATTTTTGTTGGGTTGTGATAAAATATACCTATGTTATTAGAGTTGTTTGGGTGGATGTTTCTCAACAGTTTGATTTTCTATATGTTTGGAAATGTTTGAGAATATTTTTTTTAAATGAAGAAGCTCATGGGGAGCTTCTTCATATTGTAACCATTTCTTCATTGGTTAAGAAATTGGTTGAACAGTAAAGGATATCATTTACCCTATTTATGTTCCTTCTCTATTGTGATGTGTGATTGTTTATCTTCAGTTTTTGTCTATGTTCATGAATTTTGTTTGCAGTCTTGAATTCCAACAAGTGGTATCATAGTTGAGATCGAGTGAAGGTCTGTGAGAGTCGAGGGAAGATTGAAATTCACGCGTAGAGAAGGAGAGTCTACTGCAAGGGAACCAAAGGTTTCACACTATGCCCATGAGGAGGAAAAACCTTATGAGTTTGAAAGGTTGTTGGATGTTGAGCGGAAAGGTCGGTGAGCCAATAGAGTTGGAATCCATGGTAGTGGTGAGAGCAAGGTTTCCTCTTGGGTATATCGCTGAACTCCAAGATCTACAGTTTGGAGGATGAACACTAAGTGTTTCATGGAATCCCTCAACGAGATGATCATGTACCATTATGATGAACTGTTGGAGGAGGAAAATATAGTTCTAGTGGTGTTGGTGCCAATTCAAGCATGGAAGCAGAGTGTTGGTGGGCTTACTCAGAGTCAAGGGAATGGTGAAGGACGTGAATGGAAAGTTTGAGGTGGAGTTATTTTAATGTAAATTGGCATAGGGATATAATATCTGGTTAGGCATGCATACCCTAGTTTTGAAATGTTATCGACAAAGTATAGAAGGTCATGGATGATTTTAGGGGATAAATTTTTCTCATAGGATAATTTTCCATGTTTTTTACCAAAAAATATTTTCTATTCTAAACATGATTTGCCCAAATTCTATAGTATAAAATTATTTTACCTTAAAAATCGTCAAAATGTTAAAAAATCGTCAAAATGTTATACAAACTATATTAAATCCATATAAATTTGAATACTTTTACAAAAATATCGCCAACCATTTTATAGTTGGCATATGAAGGATAAGTAAGATTCGCCAAGGTTTTTACATTTTAAAATCAATTTTCAACCTTAAAATAATCCCTGTAGAAGACCATGGCAATAGGGGGAAGAATGTGGTATTCTCGGACACATTGTCTTTGAGAGAACATTGATAAGTTTTGGTCATGGGGGCAACTTGGAAAGTTTTGGTTATTGGGGGAAGTTAGGTCAAGAGTTGTGGTTTTTGGGCACATGTTTAGGGTATCTCACGGTTTTTTTGAGCCTATGTATTGCATGTAATGAATCTTTGACATTATCCTGGAGGTGAGAGGTGAAGAATCACTTGGTTGGATTCGACATATTCGATCAAGGGACTAAATATTTGTTAGTTATGGTGATGGAGTTAAGGGAAGTAGATTGTGGGATCCTACTACCCACAAATCATCATTAGCAGGTATGTGTACATGGAACAATCACAATTTGTTCATGATGAGAAACAAATATTTGCTTCTAAACTCAGGAAGTCATTGTATGGCCTCAAGCTCGAGCAAGAAATGGTACAAGATGTTTGATTCCTTCATGGTGAGAAACATTTTACTGGAAATTTGGATAACCCTTGTGTTTATGGAATATTCATTATCTTTTTGATATATGTTATGCATGTAGCAAGCACAAGCATGGTTGAGATCAACAAGTTGGCTCAGTTGGCTAGGACAATTGATATGAAGAATCTAGGAAAAACTAAATAAATCTTGGGCATGGAAATACATAGAGATAAGAAATATGGTAAGCCTTGGTTATTGCAACAGAATTATGTGGAGAAGATACTCAGGAAATTTGGTATGAATAATATGAAACTGATAAATATCTCTTTGACTTTCCATTATGCGTTTTCTTCAGGTTTATGTCCAAGTAATGAAGAAGAAAATGGTTATATGTATCATGCATCATATGCTAGTAGGAATTTGGATGTATGCGGTTAAATGGTCATATATTTCACATGCATTTTTTGTTGTTAGTGGACACTTGAAGAAACCAAGTAAAGAGAATGGAAATGGGTGCTTCAATATCTAAGAAGCACGAGTATCAACTATAGTGGTTGCAATGAATTAGTTTGTGGCTATTTTGATTCATTAAAGGTGGAATGGTCCATACAAGAGAAAATTGTGTAGAGATGTTTATGAAACTAGTATTGTTAGAGAAGATGCACCACTGTTTGGCTTCTATTGGCTTGAATGAAGGTGATGCTTGATTTCTTGGGAAATGTAAGGTGGAGATTGTTGGGTTGTGACAACACATACCTTTGTTGTTACGTTTATTTGGGTGGAGGTTTCTAAAGCGTTTGGATTTCCATATGCTTGCAAATGTTCAAGAATCTCTTGTTTAAAAGAAGAATCATGTGAGGAGATTCTTTAGACTTGTAACCATTTCTCCATTGGCTAAGCAATAAAGGATATCATTTCACCCCATTTCTATTTTTTTCTTTTTTTTTTGTTGTGTGAGATTGTTTATATTCCCTTTTCATCTAGTTCATGAATTAAGTTTGTAGGCCTAAAGTTGAACACTCTTCACTACATTTAAAGTATCTAGTTACTTTAAAAGTTTAAATTTGATGATTAAATTAACCTCATTTGTTGTTTTGGATGTCATGGATTAAATACATTTATTTAGAGATTTTTCCAATTGCTTCCAGGATATGAGTGGGGTTTGAAGGATAAACTTTGCTTTGTCCATTTTATGTTGAACTATGTCTCATACAAGAATATGAAACTTGATTTTATTTATCCAAGAACAACTTGTTTTAACTCTTTAAATACATCTTCTTTAGAGTTCACAAATATTTGGATCATAAAGAATGGAATTTGTTATCAAAATGCATCTTCCTTAGAGTTCATATATATTTAGATTCTAAATAATTGATTTTTTTTTATTAAGTTTTACAAAATTATTTTTCATCAATATAAGAATTATTTTTGTTAAAAAAGGTGATTAAAATTTCTTATCATATACATTATAGTTTTCTTTTTAATTTTGTTTATAAATTAACTACTCTATTGTCAATGAAATTTGTAGTCATAAATAATGTAATTTTGACATTGTTATAATAGCTCTCCCAAAAAATCTAGTTAGTTTATTTTTGGAGAGTAAAAGATTCATTGTGTCTAGAGGTATTTTCTATATATAAAGAAAATGAAATAAAATGTTTATGAAAGATAGTTAAAACATTTAAATGGTGTGATATTCAATATGAAATTTTTTTAATTCCAAAATAAATTTAAGTTGATATTTGATTGGAAATGTTTCATTGAAATACTACCTATTTAGTATAAAGGTTAAAATATTAAATTTTTTTATATTATAAAAATTTAAATAAAATTAAAGATAATCTAAGAAACTATGGTACACATTATTAAATAATTAGTAATGTGACCTAGTCTATCCATTTTAATGTTCGGTTTAAACAATTAGGTTATCTGAATTCCACATTAAAAATTTGACATGGTACATCACAATTTGAATGGTAATGTTTAGTTTTAAACAACCCATGAAAATTACTTGACATACTTGATGTGCCAGGTAGGACTTTAAATTTCGAGAGTGAAAATTTATAAACGTACGAAACTAGTAAAGGAGTCACTGCTATTGGGAATAATCAGTAATAGCTTTCGTCTTTTATTCGAAAACTCATACATTGATTGTGTGATACAGCAGCACATGAACAACCCAGATTCTGCATGGAAAGAAACCAAACCCAGAGGACCAGTGTCGTCTTCCACCTCTTCAGAGTCTTCGATTAGATTCAACCCAACAGACCACGGATCTGTTAAAATTTAATTCTTGTAGTGATGCATGGACCCAGTCTGCCATATGGATGGTTGGCAGTCTGGATGGTTGGCAGTCTGGTTCAGTTTTTTAATTTTTTAAATCTGTTGATCTTATCTTTTTTCAAGAAACATAAATCATTATCAAAACCTAACTTCGATGCATCTTATAGGTATTGAATAAAAAAAAACAGAAATCATTATCGGAACCTAACTTGATACATCTTATAGGTATTAAATTTAATGGGTGTCCTTCAAGCAATAATCATTCCGGCCATTGCCTCCAACCGACAGAAATTTGATATAAATATTGTTATATGTGAATCATAACCACTAATGTTGTTATATAAAGAATAGGTTATGTTTGAGTGGAGCACAAACACAGATAGGCCCGCGAAGAGGCATAATGTCAAGAGTAGGGTGTCCAGAGGGGATACCATTAATAGTAGTAGTGGCCCTAGGGGCCTAAGTGATGAATCCAAAAACCATTGGATATAGTGGAGTGTTGGAACCTTAGAAGAAGATTACAGACAAAGTAGAGGAGAAGGAGAAAGGAAGGAATATAGAGGATCCTAGACTGATCTGGGAGAATAATTGGTGATTGTGAATGGTCTTACATAGTTGCAAGTAGGTAAATATTTGGGTCTTCTCACAAGAAATGTTAGAAGAAGATCGAATTATACCCCTTTTGAACTATCCCTCTTGTGAATTTTTGATCAAGAAGAAAGAACTATAGATAGTGAAATGATTGGAGTAGGAGAAAGAGTAGAAGGAGATAGAGGATGAGAGACAAGTGAAGAAGTAGGAGAAACCAGTACCACTTTACCAAGAGATGTATTAGTAGCGAGGATTTTGGAAACAAACAACCAAATTAGGGGATTTGGTTTGAGAGGGACGATGGAAAATAAGAGATGTATTAGTAGCGAGGATTTTGGAAACAAACAACCAAATTAGGGGCATTGGTTTGAGAGGGACTATGGAAAATCAAGATAGCACCATGAGGCTACCCTTGTTCCATGAAACATGAAACGATGATGCAGAACAACATTGGTTCACATGCAAAGCTATATGTTCCATGAAAAGGATCACAGATCAATCAACAAAGATCACACATTTGGAAACCACGTTTGGTGATAGAACCTTGATGTAGTACATGATGTATAAGGAAATTGTAACAATGGGATAAGTGAGGTCTCTTACGAAAATAAAGAGGGATTTACTAAAGGAATTTAAAAATCCCAAGTCCAATTCTCAGTGTATTACTGAGAGCCAATAGATTGGGAAAGAAAGAGAAACTGTGTGGGATTGTGATAAAGGGTTAAAGATTTTATTGGATAGGATGATGTTCCAAATCTATGATATCCAGCATAAAGGGTGGTTTATTGTGGTGTTGTTTCCCCATAACTAAGCCCTAGTAACCTAACTGAAGGAGATGACTCAAGTGGAGGCGGTAGAAATTTCAATGCATCTAGAAGCTACATCGGTATGGACAGGGACATCAACATGATTGGTGCAGGTGTAGTCACACCTAGCCAATCTGACAATGTAGTTGCAAGATATGGAAAATATTGAAGTCATGCATGAGAAATTTTGGTGTACCACATGTTTCATTGAGGGGAATTGAAGGGATGAGTGCCTTATACTTCTAAAGTATGTGGCGACAAGTTCACTGATTCCATTCCCGAATGAACAATCATAATGACATGATATATTGATAGTGTTCTTGTGTACTACCCTACTTCCAAATTTTTCAAAAGTATCAAAAGACACATCATACTCCATTCTGTAAGTTTTGTAAATCCATGGGCATGATTTCATCAAATATCGATCACTCGAACTAATGAAAGACAATGCCTTTGATGTATTTCAGGTATAGGAAGAATAAAAGGGTGGTGATTGTAGCAATGTTGAAAGAGGTGGATACCAAGAAGGTCCTAAATTTGGATATGGGCATGATTACGACCGAGGATATGGTTTAGGGGGACGTAGACCCCCCACTTGTTTCAATTGTGGAGAAATTGGTCATGTATCAAGGTTTTGTACCAAAATGCATGTGCGTTGTGCATACTACTACAGTCTTGAACATGTTATAAAATACTGTACCGAGTCAGTTAACAAGTTAGAAGAAGAGAAGATACATTGAAATATGGTACATGCAGGGCCATGTAAAAGTAAGAATAAATATGAAGAATTTGATGTGTGGGTGGTAAATCAAGGAGGAGAAAAAAAGGGAATAAATTGTGAGCAGGATGAGAGATCGAGTCGGAGGCCAAAGAGGAATATAAAAAAGATACCACAACCCCCTCCTAAGTTTGATGCTTCCCATCAGAAACATTTTTTCCACGATGTGTAGAGATCTATTAAAGAAGAAATAGAACACAAAGAGTTGAAATTCACAACACAAATATCACTTAAGGAGCCTCATATCTATGAATAAGTGCAATTAAAAACACAAAGTTCATTGGAGGATGAAATCTAGGAAGAGGTTTAGTGGGTGACATAGAGGCCACTAGAAGAGGCTCACACCCGAGAAGAGATACAATTCGCTACACAATGGTTGTTGGAAGAAGATCATATGAATGAGGAGTTGCAGTGCTCAATTCAAATTTTGATGGAGGAAGAATGCATGAAGTAAAGGTTGTGACATGTTGAGCAAAGAGCAATGGAGGACCACAAAATTGAATATTTTAATTACATAGCATGCAAAAAAGCATTACACGACCTAGGTCATGGAATGGACACATGTGATCAAACAAGTAATTTATTACGTTTTTATTTGATATTTCTCAATGATCATTATGCTATGAATAACTTGATGTATATTCTAGCGACTTGTATGGGGAAGGAGTGGATGGAGTGGACTATATCATATCCCCTAACAGAAAGATATTTGTGCCAAGTTAGTAAGCGAAAGTGCACAGGACACGAATTGAAGATGACAACAGAGCTTGGTGGCTATGACATGGATGGAGTCATGTTGTATCTATGATTTGACATGAGTATCTTACCGAAAAAGGCCTAGAAGGTGATGGGTAAACAACAATTGGTCTGGTTTTCCATCCAGTTGTGGTTGGAAAACCAATACAATAAATACCCCATAGGTCGATTGTAGCATGTAGAAGTGAGTAAAGAAGGGGTAAAAACAAAGGATGACTTTGAGTTCATAAAGATCATGGATGACTCTGACCCATACCCTGCATTGTTGGAAATTGATTGGGCCTTTAACAATAATGCAATGCTAAATTTGAAGAAGAGGTTGATGTCCCTCGAAACAGATATGATACACATGGTCTCACATCTGGATCTATATGAAGGAGAGAGTTAAAATGAGCCAGTGGATGAGGATGCATGGAGCTCAACTATTGAATACATATATAAGATTACTAGGCACTTGGATGATTACATTAAACCTACCACATATAAATAATTAAGATGGATAAATTTCAATTCATATGATAAATTCTTAATATGCTATGGAAATGTGGTAGCAAATTTATATGAAGTGTCAATAAGGAGGTACATTCATATCTTTGTAGAATTATGTGAAGAATAATTTGTATCCTATCAGTACGATGGCTCAGAACTAGTGGACACATTTATTGCATGGATAGGACACATTACCGAACATCACATGGTTCACACTCTTGACATAGTTCTCATAGGAATTCCTACGTGATGGTGGGCCACCCATTAGGAGCCTTATAATGAATGGGTTGTGAATGAATCATTTATGTGGGAAAGGTTCAGACCTAATATGGATATTCATCACTACATGTGTTGTTGTGAATGGTTGTGGATAGCCACGCATCAACATTGGACATGCCACATATGCTTAGAGGGCCCGCACAACTTGGTAAAAAATAAGGATAGTCCCCTTGAACTTGGGGTTTCTATTGCGCATATCAATGATTCACACGCAAAAGAAATGAATTTCTCTACAAAGTATCTGGTTGATGAAATAACATCGGCTCATCCTATCAAAACTTACCTCATTGAGAGAAAATACAAATCCCATAAGAATAACACACTCCAGGATACTAGGTAGGATAGATATGGGTGAATAAATGTTTAATCACCCAGGGGTCATTGTGATAAAGTAACCAAGGGAAACCCATGTCAGGGTGCACAGGAAACATGTGTGGTTCCCTAGACGAGTCACATGTGTGCATGTACGGAGATGTATCTATCATAATCAAGGCTCTATGATCCCAATATTCTCACAAATTAAGATAATTACATGTCCATTATGTGGTACTTGAGGAAAAATATCATTAACATGGAGTTTAGTAGCAAATGCTACAGACTTCCTGAAGTTTCTGCATGTGTTTCAATAAATTTAGTCATCATATGTTATTTATGCACAAGGATTAATCCATTTCATGAATCATGAATGTCGATGGAAGCATCCCATGTAAATTTCAACCATTTATATATTGATGGGATTGTGGAGATAATATACATATGATTGACCGAGAGGATAGTGATGGTTATCCTATGAAACTCTTAGTTCTTAATTAACGTGAACACACCTCCTAGATGTTTTTTTGTACCCTCTTCGTAAATTTCCATTTCAAAACTTAATGTTGGCTAGCTTAATGTAGATTTTCCCGAATTTATAAATCAAAGGGTCCACAATATGAGTTGAAAGGGAGCAATATAAGTAATGGTAAGTGGAAGTATCAACCTCTTTTCCAAACATTATCTTTCCACATAACCCCTCTAGAATAATTCTCATGGCTTCATCAAGAATACCATAGACAATAGAGCCAACATTGTCTCAACATGTGAGTTTCACCATTTTCTGGAATAGGAGAGTGAAGGAAGTCTAATTCATAAATTGCAATGTTTGTGACCACGGGTACTTCCCCACCTTGGCTTTCCATAATCATGCTTTCATTGTTCCAATTGATAATGGTAAGCCATTAGTGCTCACACAAGAGTGATACCAACCCCTTAAGAAAGCCAACATTCTCCCTCTAATCGGCTTCCCTTATTTTTTGCATAGTGGTATCATCACCATGTGTGTACAAATTTCACTCATCAGCCTTCACAATGGGTACTTTTGGTTGGGGGGGAGTATCTGGTCATTAAAGTAGCAATATATTCTATTACATGCCTACCCACGAATGATGATGAGCTAGAAAAATCCTTATCCGCTAAATATGTTTCACAACACAATATATACGACACATATAATACATTCCATGGTCGACGTGGCAACTTCATTTCATAAATAACCAAACAACCAGTTCACTTTTCTACACAGTTTATAGCCTGCAAAATCCTACGTATTTGTATAAAGGAGGTGTTCCCATTCTGGGTAGTCATTGCAGTCGAATGGTGTGTAGCTAATCTTCAAATGGGGTGTAGAGAATAAACTAGTGGATCCCATGGCACCTTGAAATAATGGGGATGCATGATTAATTTGGTAAGTAATTTACTTGCGTTCCTTAAATAAGGTTGGTGGATGATTGCTTGTAATTATTCTCATGCTTGTATTTATTCTCTTGCACCCTTAAATTCATAGATTAGATTACGTTTTTCACCTCAAAATTTAGTTGATCATCATATTCTTCCATGGATAATGATTGACTTGAATTATAATGTGATTAGCCTACCTTGCGCCATTAAGTACCCTTGTTGCATGATTGCTAGTAGTTAGTTTGCATAGCTCAATGGGCCTTGACGACGCATAAATTTTTACTCTTTTGGAATTACTCATGTGCCTTGTAATAATGTTGTTGTGTGATTTCGTAGGTTCTTAGATTTATTTGCACGGATGGTAATGATGTTGATTTATGTTAATTCAGTATTTAGATCACTCACGCGCCTTGGAAAAATGTTTCTTATGGTTGACTTCAATACTGGATTATTCACGTGCCTTGAAGTAAAGTAGATGTTCGCTTTTGCACCTTGAAAATAGATAAAGTTGAATACATTTCACCTTAACTTATGTATTTGTGTGATTTCTTTCTGATATTTCTCTTGCACCTTGAATTTTAACGTTGATCACTCTTGTGTCATGAGTAGTTTGCTAATTAATCTTGCATCATGAAATTATGTAGATGTATGACTGATTTAGCAACGAGTTTCCTCTTGCGTCATTACTTAAGTTTACGTATGAATGTTATAGAATGATTTAATCTCATGCACAACAAATATTTTAATGTTGATGTATGATTGATAATGATGATGGTTACCCTTTCGCCATGATTAATTGAAGAGTATGATTGACGGATTGATCTATTTGATGATTGGAATTGTTTGTTAGTGTGATGTAGACACCTCCTTGTTCCCCATAACAGTCACCATCCGTGAGACTTTAAATGGTTAAAATCAATTGGAACCTAGGCTTGAGCGTTGATTATGTGTCCTGGAGGTCCTAGCCTTGCAGGGTAGGTTGGGCAGTTAGTCATTTTATATTCATTATTAGATTTAATGTTGTTGTAAATTGTTTCAATATGATTATGATGTGCTACTCAGATACGCTATTTATGTTTATGTTTCATTATCCTTCATTGAGGCGTTGAATGAATCGTTAGTGATTTCCATGATGATTAGAGTGTACGGATTTTACTTATAGTGTTGTTGAGTAGGCACTATTGTTATCATGTGTAGATGTTTATTACTTAATGCAAAGAACAATTTCACCTCTTGTGCTTCACTTTTTCTTAGGTGTGGCAGAGGGATGTTACATATGGTATTAGAGTGGATTCAACCCCACGACTCTGGCTCATTACGCCTTCCACTCTATAAACACTTGATTAATAATTTGTCACTAATTAAATTGAATTGTATCCATGCAGTTAATCATGGTTAGAGGATGTCGTGGAGGAAGATAACGTGGTGCTAGGGGAGGAGGCATGATGCTTCCAGTCATTGGAAAGGAACATGTTGTTGTGGGGAATTTGGTTGGGTTGAGGAGGTCCTTTCAGAGGATGACAAAGGCCTTGATTATCTTTCTATATAGAGATGAGGCCAAGGATCGTGTACCCTCTGAGGGTCCAGAGCACATCCCAGTTGGTACAGGTAGCATTCATCGAGAACTCGAGAAGGTCAATTTTCTTGAGTTCTTGGGTGCCACAGATGGCACAACCATCGAGGCATTGTTGGAGAACATGGTGATGTGCTTCACACTTCACGACTACACCTCCAACATGAAGGTTCACATAGTGTTATTTTATCTTAAGGGGAGTGCTCTTCTATGGTGGAAGAAGCTCCTGCCACAACTGAGCATGGTCATCAAAGACATGTCATGGGAACTATTCAAGGAGCGGTTTTGGGAGAGGTATTTTCCTGAAAAATTCATTGAGTGTCAGCTCAATGACTTCAACTTCTTAATATAGGGCATTCATACGATGCCCGAGTATGAGGCCCATTTCATGGAGCTTCTTAGGTATGCTCCACATTTGAACACCAAGAATCTTAATGTCAACAAGTTTGTGTTCTCCCTTAATGTCAACATTTGTGCGAAAGTGAGGATCCTAATGCCTCAAACATTGCATTATGTTGTCCAGAAGGACCTCATAGCTGAGGAAGAGTTGATCAATGGGGGTCAGAGAAGGACTCCTACAAGACTGATGGGACATGTGACATCTCATGTGCAACAACATCAGACACTAGCTAGACATCGATCAAGGTATCGATGCACTCCGAGAGGTTCCATGTTCACGACACCCTGATGACCAACGCCTAAGTAGCAGACTCCATACAAAGAACCATAGCACCAATACCAACATCTTATGAGGCAACAACAATTCAATCTTGTTCGGAAGAACATACCAGGGTTCCAGGCTAGTGGGCCATCAGCTTCTACTTCGGGAACCATTAGTACTGGACCAAATAATGGATGTTGGACATCTGGAGAGCCACATTACCAGTGAGCCTATCTTGTAGAGAGGGCTAGAGCTCCTGGTTCAGTGGGACACACTACAATAGGAGATTTGGGCAAGGCCCATCAGATTCATGCAACGGTGGATAACTGCCAGGCCGAGAACTAGTCTATTATGATCGAGATGTTAGGTACCATTGCTGACGAAGACTTTAGTATTTTGATAGACCCAGGTTCTACATAGAGATTTATTTCTGGTGTAGTGCTAAAAATAATTAAGGTAAAGGTAATTGAACAAGAAATGTTTAGCTACATATAAATTGCTTTGGGAGCCAAGTAGAAGGTTGGAGGAAAGGTTACATATTGTATCATTAACTTGGGTTATTTCTCTAGGAAGTCCAACATGTACGTCACGATATTAGGATATTATGATTTCGTGATTCGTATGGATTGGTTGGAATCGCATGATCTGATACTCAACTGTAATACAAAACAATTGAGTTTGATCGATGATGAGGGACATAGACGAGTGATTGTAGGAATAAACCAAGGAGTTTCCCTAAGGTTCATCTCTTCCCTATAACTATGGAAAAGTATGCACAAACGATGCAAGCTATATGAAATCATATCACTGAACGAAAAGGGCATGGAAGAAGGACTAGAAAACTTTCCAGTAGTAGGAGATTTTGAGGACATATTCCCAAAATATTTACTAGGTTTTATGGCTGAAAGGGAATTGGAATTTACCATCAAATTAAAACCTATAAATCAACTGATAGTAAGAACGCCTTATTGTATGTCAACCCCTGACTTATAAGAGTTGAAAATGAAACTAAAATATTTTTTGGACCTAGGACTTATACATCCAAATGTGTCACCTTGGGGTGCACCTATTATTTTTATATGCAAGAAGGATGGGTCTTGGAGACTCTACATTGACTACCATCAATTGAATAAGGAAATGATCAAGAACCAGTATTTGTTTCCAAGAATAGACCATTTGTTTGATAAAATTAAAGACACAATGGTTTTTTCGAAGATCGACTTGAGATCAGGATATCACCAGTTATGGATCAAGGAGGAAGACATTCCTAAGACTGCATTCAAGATGAGGTTTGGACATTACAAGTTTACCATTTTATCGTTTGGACTGACAAATTCCCTAGGGGTATTCATGAGCTTGTTGAATGGGGTATTCCGCAAATACTTCGACAAGTTTGTTCAAGTACTCATTGATGACATTATGATATATTCTCGGATGATAGAAGAACATGACGAATATTTGCACTTGGTACTACAGTGTTTACGAGAGAAAAAATTATGCAGGAAACTGTCGAAATGCTCTTTCTATTAATAAGGGATTCATTATTTAGGGCATTTTATTTCTGGAAAAGGTATTGTTGTGGATCTAGTGAAGGTAGAGGCTATTATGGAATGGGATGCACCGACGAGCGTACCAAAAGTATGTAGTTTCATGGGTCTAGATAGATATTATCAACAATTCGTCGAAGCTTTTTTGAAGATAACAAATTCGATTACGGAATTGCAGAAGAAAAAAAAGAAGTTTATATGGGCCAATAAATGCGTAGAAGTGTTTTGAAGGCTCAAGGAGTTGTTTACGACAACTTCGATACTAAAAGTACCTGACATGGATGATGATTTCTTGGTATGAATAAAGGCATCAAAGGAAGGCTTAGGTAGAGTCTTAATGTATGACAATCGAGTGATCTCTTACATCTCAAGGAAGTTAAGAAAGCACGAGGAGAACTACACGACGCATGATTTGGAGGTATTGGCCATTGTGTATTCTCTGGGAGTCTGGAGACACTACC
>ML786584.1:328538-346459 GCA_009831015.1 Picea engelmannii | reverse complement strand
GATTTTGGACTAGTTTCCAAGAGGCATGGGGAACCCAACTTAACTTTAGTACCACATATCACCAGGAGACAGTCGGGCACATAGAAAGAAAAAAACAAATCTTGGAAGATATATTGTGTATGTACACGATGGACCAACATAAGCATTGGGAGGAGTTCTTGCCACTGGTAGAGTTTTCATACAAAAACAACTATGAAAGGACCATTAATATGGTGCCATTTGAGTTTCTTTATGGGTGACCATGTCAGATGCCTTTGAGCTGTGATCGATTGGAGGATAGGGTCCTGGTAGGACCCGAAGCGATCCAATAAATGGAAGAATAAATGAAAATGATCAGACAAAGGATTAAGGAAGTTCAGGATCGACAAAAGAGTTATGTTGATAGGCATCGCGTTGATCATAGTTATGAAGTTGGTGATCATGTCTTCTTGCGGGTGAAACCACACAAGAGTTATATCATGTTTGGAAATGGTGTTAAACTCTCTCCTAGGTTTGTGGGACCTTTTGTAATTGTGGAAAAGAGAGGGCGTGTGGCCTATCAACTAGACTTTCCTAATTCTTTTTGGCATATGGACAATGTTTTCACGTATCTTTTTTGAGACATTATGTTAGTGATCCTACACATGTGATTGAGATTATTTATTTGTAGGTGTGAGACAAGGGAGTTCTCAGGGCAGAGCTAATCTGCATTCTGGACCATGGAATTCGACAACTATGGTGTCGAACAAGCGATCAGGTCAAGGTCCAATGGGACAATTATATTCCACACTTGGCTACATGGGAGGATGCATATTATATGCACCAACAATTTCCATTTTTTTTTATAATTAGACACTTAGATCTTGTCAGATACTTTATTTATTTCACATATATTGTGAAATTTTGGGATGAAGTTTAAACCAAGAGGGGGTGTATGTAACATCCTTCTCTTGCATGCACATCATTTGACTTATTCTTTTAGGATACTTGCATGCAAGTGATCCGGTTTTGTATATGGCTGTATGTTTCTCTTTTGGATTTAGATGATGATTTTGTTGGATTATGATATTATGTTATTTGATATCTATGTATAGAAAAGTGTTATTGACGGGTTTCTCCTGAGTGTGTATGACACTCAACAGATTGAGGATGTTGATTCCATAAATGCAACTCCTTTGACTCTGGATCGATTCAGTGAGTGGACTATATATGGTTTGGGTATTTATGTTTATGCATATGTGACATATGATTGGGTATTTTATGATGTTTTTTATTGATCGTTGATAGTGTTTCCTTGATGGATGAAGGCTGACAATTGCTTGATAATCAAACTCACATAAGGACTAATGGGGACATGAAAAACAACCGGATATTGAGGGAGAGGTGTGGCAGTAACCCTGCCACAACCTACTAGCACTCGTGTGGTGGCTGAAATTGTAGGTTAACGATTACCTAGTTCGATATATCCACGATGTAGTGAGGGGAGAATGAGACAGTCACTCACAAAGATTCTAATGGGAAGCCAATAAAGTAGGGTCCTTATTCATTAGAGGCCGTTAGTCTCTCACAAGGTCACTTGATGGAGTATTGACTCTAAGGGTTGGACAAATACCAAAATTAGTCAAAGGAGAGTGGCACCCTTTGAGCACATAGTGTTTCTTGAAGGGCACGTTACATAATTAAAACTTGAATAAATGTGAGTGGCACCCTTGGAGCATGAAGTGCATCTTTAAGGGTGTGTCGTGATTGTTAATTAAGGTGAGTTAATGAACCTAGGTGCCTAGAAAACAATATTTTTTTGACATGGTTGGACTTAAAATGATTATTAAATGAGTAATTTTTATTAATTATAAAATATCCTTAAAAATACTAAGCCTATTTAAAAATTTGAGCCTAAGTCTAAAGTGGGTAACAAGACAAAAAATTAAATTATATATTTAATAAATGGTGGGGGATGAAGAAAAATGAAGTTAGGAATTGAAAGAGTAAAAGTTCGTATCTAAAGATTTAATTCTATAAATGTGTGCAAAAGAATACCAAATCGGAATTAAGATAAGAAAGGAAATAAATACAAAAAGGGATCTGGAAGCACAGAAAATAATCTAGTCTAGTCTAACTAAAGAACTTTCCTAAATTAAACACAACTAAGTTTTAGAAAGGAGTCAGTCATAAAAAAGGAAATAGAGGGAATAAAGGGACAACTAGGAGTGATTTTAGGATGGGCGAGGGAAACTCACATTTAATTAAATTAAATCATGAATTTATTGGTGCAACTAAGGAAACGGGTGACAAGTGTACCGGGGGAGAAATTCCTATTTAATTTTTAATAAAATCAATTAAATGTGAAAATGAAAAGTGGTCAATAAGAAAAATTATATAAAAGAAATGGCTGAGAAGAGGAATGGATCATGACTGGTAGGAGTAAAGTTATGCTGCCAAATTTTCTTTGACTGATTTTTCTTATGAGATTTGGGATACCGAGCTCGAAAAAGAGAGTGGTAGCTTGACCCTGTGAGGCAAGCTAGGAGCTAATGTTTTCTGGTTGTATTCGTGCATGGCCCCTTTATGTCTCGGGGGGCTAAGGGGGAAGAAGACTACCCCTAGCATTGGATGGGAGGTACCGCTAAAGTCTCAAAGGTTAGAAAGCAAGAGATAGGAGGGAGCGCAAGTGCGGAATAACAACATCGGATTCTTCGCCTTCATTTATGGTAATCCTAAATTAAGATTGAACTCATTAAGTTTCAAATTAAAATGTAGTTTAATTCTATTGCATATGCATTGCTAGGGAATTTTATTCAAGGTTTTGAATTTTTATTGAGATTTAAATTAATCATGTAGTTGCGGTGATACCATCATTTGTATTCGTTTGTCCATGAGAAAATCTCTCGGCCTTATTCCTTCATCATTTCTTTATTGAATCATTTTACTCCCTCGAAAAACCCTTGCTCTGAAATTTAATTGGGGGTCATTTCTTAAATGATTTCTCTTTATCCCTTGCAAAACCCAAGCTCTGAATTTACCGTGCTTAGCATGGAATGTCACCCAACATTTCCTTGTTATACTTCTCTATTTTTGTTACCTTTGCTCAGTGAATCCTTACCCCTTACCCAACGATTTTCTACGTGTTATAACACTTCGATGGCCCAGAATATGATTGCATTGCATTCCATTCCTTGGGAATCCAAGTCTGGAACCCTGTGCTTAGCCTTCCTTGAGCAACTTGATTACTTGTGATTTCCCCACCACTTGTTTTTCTGCAATTGAAAAACAAAACAAATTCCTCCCAACGATGTGATTTTATCGCTCTGTGTTTTTCTTATTGATGGGTAAACTTGCCTTAGTTGGGATTATCCCAACGTTTCTTCTCCATTAAACTCATTCTTTCCTGGACCGAGGAAGGCGATTTTCCTCACGAATTGCCTCTACAAGTTTACTTGGCTATAACTACGATTTTTACTTGGTTTTCACCCAACAATTTTACATTCATCGTAGTGATTTCATCTTAATTTACCCAGCGAATTTGCATTTAATGCGCAATGTTTTTGCTTTATAATCATCTTTTTAAATGCTCATCAATTTCTCCTTGCTTCCTCAGCGAATTTTCCATTAATGCTCAATGTTTTTACTATTTTACTTAGCGAATTACCTCAGCGAATTTTCCATTAATGATCAACGTTTTTACTTTATAATCATCATTTTTAAATGCTCAACAATTTCACCCTTCATCCACAACAAAATTTCTATTAATAGTCAGCATTTTTACTATTTTACTCGACAAATTTTACCTCTGCGTTTTCTTTTCTTATCTCGGAAAATTTCCCCTTTAGTCAACATTTCTCTACTCAGAATTGTAAATTTAGGCTCAGATTTCCTTTGATTACCCACTGTGGGTTTCCTTAGAATCAAGGTGTTTTTCGTTGCTCTTGGAAATTGAGGATAGATCTAAATGATGGGTCGACTGGGCATTCCGTCTTCATCCTCGTAAATGAGTATACATTTTCTTGTCCCTGCCTGTTTTATTATCATGCAATTGGAAGTGAAATTATTTGAATATTGAGCACAACCCATCCTGGTATGATGTAGAGTGTTTGCATTAATACTGACTCGTTCTCTTATCTGGATTCAATTTAGTCCCTGCTGAGTGGGCGAGGGGGATACATTGTCATCTATGCAGAAAACGTGGATCTTGTATATTTTCATCTTTTTAATTTTTATGATTTTAGAAAAGGGGTTTAATATTTTTGTTAAATTGTAATCTGGATTATGCAATTGTTGTTTCAATATATAGATGAATTAGCACTCATCAATATTTTGATTGAAATTCAATTCAATTTGCAATTTAAGATTTGATAGATTCCAACCCAAATATCAATTTAATTTCATATCATTTGAGTTATTTGAGTTACTCTAGAATGTGTCACAATCATGTATTCAATGTATTTATTTTTACAATGGTAATTTTTAATCTATAATTATAATGATAATTGAAAGAGTAAATTTTACAATGCTACTTAAATATACTAATGTATGGAGAGGTGATGGAAAGCTAAAGTGTTAGATATATTCTACTTAATCAAAATAAATCTCCCTTAAGATAAGAAAAATACATCACTTAAGGTTTCTTTTGAAGATAAATTGGTGGATCTCATGGCACCTTGAAATCATGGGGATGCACGATTAATTTGGTGATTAATTTACTCACGTGCCTTAAATAAAGTTGACGAATTATTGCTTGTAATTATTCTCTTGCGCCCTCAAATTAATAGATTAGATTACTTTTTGCGCCTCAAAATTTAGTTGATAATCATATTGTGCAATGGATAATGATTGAATTGAATGATAATGTGATTATCTTACCTTGTGCCATTAAGTACCCTTGTTTCATTATTGTTAGTAGTTATTTTGCGTAGCTCAATGGGCCTTGATGACACATAAATATTTACGCTTTTGGAATTACTTGTGCGCTTTGTAACAATGTTGTTGTGTGATTTCCTAAGTGCTTAGATTTACTTGTTCACATGGTAATGATGTTGATTTATGTTAATTCAATATTTAGATAACGCACGTGGCTTGGTAAAATGTTTCTTATGGTTGAATTCAATACTAGATTATTCACGCGCCTTGGAGTAAAGTAGATGTTTTCTTTTTCACCTTGAAAATAGGTAAAGTTGAATACATTGTTCCTTAGCTTATGTCGTTGTGTGATTGCTTCGTAATATTTCTCTTGCACCTTGAATTTTAGTGTTCATCACTCCCACATCGTGAGTGGTTTTCTAATTAATCTTGTGTCATGAAATTATGTATATGTATGACTAATTTAGCAACTAGTTTCCTCTTGCACCATTACTTAAGTTGACGTGTGAATGTTTTAGAATTGTTTACTCTTGCACACAATGAATATTTAAATGTTTATGTATGATTGATAACGATGATGGTTACCCTTGCACCATGATTAATTGATTAATAGGATTGATGGATTGATCTAGTTGATCATTGGATTTGTTTGTTAGTGGGATCTAGACACCTCCTTGTTCCTCAAGACAGTGACCAGCCCTGAGACCTTAAATGGTTAAAATCGATTGGAACCTAGGCTTGAGCATTTATTATGTGTCGTAGAGGTCCTAACCTTGCATGATAGGTTTGTTGGGTAGTCATTTTATATTCATTATCTGATTGAATGGTGTTGTAAATTCTTTCAATATGATTATGATGAGATAATCTGCTATGCCATTTATGTTTATGTGTCTCTATCCTTTGTTGACATGTTGAATTCATCGCTAGTGATTTCCATGGTGAGTTGTTGGTACTTCTTTTACTTATAATGTTGCTGATTAGGAGTTGTTGTGATCATGTGTTGATGTTAATTACTTAATGCAAAAAAAAAAAAATTACCTTTTGTGCTTCTCTTTTTCTTAGGCATAATGAAGGGTTGTTGCAACGAAAATAAAATAAAATAAATATTTGAAAGTATCCACAAAGAACATAGGACATACTTGACCTCAAAACTCGAACCAAAGAAAAGTATGATTAATATAGTTTTTTTTACGCTCTGAAAGAGCTACCCCACTCTGAGATTTTTTGTAGACCATTATCCCTTAATCAAAATAAATAACACCTTTTGTATTCCTAGGAATCAATAACTAAAACCACAGAAACAAATCACTGCATCTTCCTAATCCTACGTTTCCAAGGAATTAGAACAAGGTTTCCCAACTGAGCTTTTGCCACCTAGAAAGAAATCTACCACAACCTTCACATCCCCTACCACTTGGATATACCAAATATCTCTTAATTTCCTTGAAATGCGCTTTAATTTTGTGAGCCATGAACTCCAAACTACTAGACTTGTTTTTCAATAAAGTTTGATTTCACTACAGACAAATTCCCCATAACATGTAGTTAGGAAAGTCAATTAAATATTTAATGTGATGGTATATCAGAAACTAAATCATACATTTATCTAGAGAGTTCAATTTCCAAGGACCACCAATAACATTTAAAAACTCAAATACCTCTTTCCAAAGAAACCATGCAAAATAACATTTCACAAACAATGATCCATCGATTCTTCCTTTGTTCTTCATAACAAAAACTTGTTTGTTCCATGTTATATATAACAAAACATGATTGGTCCCTACCAACCTCTCTTATGGATTTTTCCCACATCCATATCTTATTTGTCATTGCTAGCCACAAAAAAATGTTTCTTTTCAAAGGGATCTCCCATTTCCACAAAAACGGTCACCACCATTTCATTTCACCATATAACAATTCATGAGATAACATCTCATATCCCAATTTTCCCATGATAGCACCATTTACCTTATTCCAATTCCATACTAATGCATCATCCTAATCTGACTGCATTATGCACTAGAAGGAAAGTATAATTGATCCATTCTATGGGCATGCCAACCTACAGATCGAGCTCCTCCATCGAAAGATAATACTTCATTTGTCCCCCTCATTGTATTTTGGACCCCAACATATACCAGAGACCTCTATCCATAGTCCCTCAAATGAGATCTCAAGCTTTGAAAGATAACTTAACTCTCACCTACATCTACCAAAGGATCCTCTCCAAGCCTAACCATATTACCAAGGTCGATTTTTGAGGCCACTGACTAGTCAAGAACTAAGAAGGAGGACATGAACTTAATACCCTATGGGACTTGTGATCGACCCTAATTCACTTCTCCACACTAAATTCACATAAATATTTACACCTAATTATCTTACCCCATAATCCTTCATTAAAAAGAAATCTTCACAAGCTCTTGGAAGCTAGAGATTGATCGAATAATATTTTTCAATCCCCATCCTGCATGCAGAGCACTCTTCCAACCTACATGTGGAGAAAAAACACATTTATAGGCCATATTATATATGGAAAGTGGTGCAGACCCCCCTCCTCTCCAAGATTTTCACGACCTCTCTGTCTTAGGATCCTCTCAAGGTCGACTTGAAACAGCCTTTGATTCCATATTGGAACCTTTCAACAACAATCCATAGGTATTTCCATACTTTCACTCGCGTTCTCAAGCACAAAAATAACAATCTCCTCCAAGTGACTACACCCGTGACCACGCACTTAACTGAAAAGGTGAGTCACAACTTCGGTTATCGACGATATGAATTAATCGACTCCTCGTCCTTCAAAATTTTTAGTCCCGAAATTGCGAAAGGGTATTAACTCGTAGTAGCTCCTCTTGTTACTTCTGCCAACATGACCTCCAACTATAACCTGGGGCTAACCTTCGAGCGTGTTAGGATTTCGCGACTCACAAAATTCTGAGGCGGTTCATCTTCTTTCTCCTAATCCTTCGATATTCGAAATTGTGAAATTTCAGGGCACCAAATCAACTGTCACCAATAGCTCTCCAACCAACGACTGTGATCGAATCACGATTTCTCATTTCGGGAGTTCTCGCAACCTTCTACCTCCAACTTCTGGATTCATGAATTAACGAAATACTAATTAGTTGTTGCATGTCCTTCCTCGATGAACGACTATGATCACATCACAGATTGGGATTTCACCAATTATCTGCGATTCCACCTTTTGACCTTTTTCACCCTACAAGTCAGTGAAACGCTGCTCTGTTGCCACGTATCCCTTCAAAAAACAGTTCGGATAATTTCAGGATTTCACCATTCGGGTTTTCATGAATTTCACTCTGCTTCTATCAATTTCTTCGGTCTTGAGAAATTTCGATAAGTCCTAGCGCTAACTAGTGAACTGCTTCTGCGACATCTAACGGATTAGAAATTTTCTACTCTTTCCTAGGGAATCTTGACCCTCAATCCTCCTTTAGGCTTTCAATATTTGTGTTCCTTCTCTGAACACTTCAAATCTTCAAAACTTAGAAATCTTTCTAAGTATTTCTTCTCAAGGATTAAAGCCACTATTCCTCTTGAGATTTATCAATGGAACTTGACCTTGACCCTTCGCAGACTTGAGTTCTATGTCTTTATCAAAAGACTTCCTAATGCCCTCCTGGCATACTCTGTGCTCAACCTCCCAATCATTCAAAATTTAACACAAGTTTGTTCTTTTGTGCACATCTTGCTCTCAATATGCACACTCTGTATATGAAATCTCTTTTCTATCTACTCTGATCTTTTAAGTCGAAAAAAACTTCTTCACACACACTTCTTGCTCTCTGCATGCACGCCTTGCATAACCTTATATAAGAGAAATAATTGAACAAGTTCAATTATTCATTCCTACACTATGAACATCATTCATTCACAATGCATAACAACACAGTCAAACCGCATAACAACATAATCAAGCCATAACAAATATCACACTGCGTATGTGGGTCAATTTTCTTTGTTCTATCCAATTTCAAAGAGAAAACATAAGTACAATCACTATCTCCTGCAATTACAACATGAAAATTTGTCTAAAGACCCAAGCCTTTTTCGCTCTCCATCCTCCTACCTAAATACTATTACTTCTTCTTTGTTACGGTAGTTACCTACTATACCGACTTGATACAATCTAATGACTAATGTGGGAATTTATCCTATGCCTATAATACATTACAGTCATGTAAGGATTTACATTGATTCTTTCATTTCAAATGGTGGCCTAGTTTTACACAACCAAAATTAATTAACAAGAATTCCAAAAAGTCTCTGCACCCTCTTCCAAGCTAGTTAATTGTCGGTTCAGGTTTTTTCAATATGTTGAAGTGTCATTTTTCTTCCACGTCCTTGCTTTCTTTTATTTGACAAAGATGCTCCTGCATCATACTCCTCTGGACAAAATATTCATGGACTACTTTCCATGAGCTCCCACATTGTTTTGTCATGCTTCAAAATATCAGGTTCAATTATGTAACGACCCTAATTGGATAAATGCTTAAAGATTACAAAGTAAAATTAATTAAAGAAAGTAATTGTGGTTAACTAAGAAATAATTTAACTACAGATCACATTTAATGACCTGAGAAATAAATTTAAGTGATCAATGAAAAATGTTATAAAATGGTTGCGTATGCAGAGAGGGATAGCCTATAAATCCCGAGAAGATAAAACATTGAAGGGGGACGAAGGACGAAGGACGGGGGGTGGTTGGAGAAGTAACTGCATGAGTCGGTGAAGGAGGAATAAGGGAGGAAAGGAAGGATGACGGGAGGTATTGGAGGGAGGAGATTTTCATTGAGCAGGGAGTTTCTGACTGTGGCTTTTGATCAGTTGAGGCAGGAAGTTTCTGGAGGTTTTGGGCACGGGGGCCAAGATATCCGTAGATATCTTGGAGCTAGGTAGTTTTCCTAGTTGGTAGGGAGGACGGTAGTTTTGGGCAGTTATTTCTTATTTGTGGCAGTGTTGATCCAGGTATCAGGTAGCAGGAAGGCAACAACAAGGCAGCAAGGCAACAAAAATTAGCATCAGAACCAAGTAAGCTGTCAAATTGTGTATTTATTTCATTATGAAATAAAAGCATTGTTCATTGATAAATTTAAGCTGTTGTAGTGGTTGTTATAAAGATTGTTGTTATGTTATGAAGTTGTTATCTCACTTCATGAAATAAATTGCTTATGGAAGTAAATGTTGTTAGAATTATTCGGCTGTTACATATGGTATCAGAGCGTCTTAGTTCAAAATCTGGGCCTAAGGGCCAAAACCCCGAGTGTTGACTCCAACCACGCTTAAACCACAAACAAAACACGTTCAGTTTGACCCAATATGAATGATACACTATCCGAAAATATACTCAGGTAGTACCCCTAAGTTATCCAAGCAAATGATCTCATAGATATATCACAAGTAACTACTTTAGGCAATACCCGGTAACTAGATCATGCATGGTCACTACAGTTTTAGTCTGAATATTCAAAGGAACACCCTTTAAAATAAAAGCAGCGAAACAGAGAGTTTGAAGGATCACTTCCCACAAAATGGCCACACTTAGAGCAGCCTGAATAAAGCTATTAAGCACAAAAACAAAGATGATAACTTAATTTTATTTGAGAAATACTTGTCAATGAAGTTTCGGGTAGAATAGACACCTGAAATCGATGAAAATGTCGAGGGAAGATTCTATCAAAGTCTTGAAGTTGGCAAGATCCAATAACTACACGAATTATACTAAATAAAATGCAAAAGGACATTTGCAGGACCTTGAAAGGGCTTATTTCATTTCGAACTTACCTAAATCAGGAACTGCCAATGCGCAGTCGAAAAAAGGAAATTTAGAAGACTTGTACCACGCGAGAATGGTGTAAACTAGTTGCCTGTATTAGCCTCAATGAAATTTTAAATATTGAAGAGTCTCAGGAACTATAGGCCAATATAAATTTTAACCGTGCCAAGAGAGAACTTTTTTTTTTTTTTTTACACCGCGTAGAGTTTCATGCAATTAATTATTATCCCAAAGGAGAGTTGTCTAGTACGCAGGAGAACGGATCTGAGCCATCAGATCTCGAGTGAAATATCGTCAGCCGTTAGATCTCGAGAAGTTGCACAGGGTTTAAGTCCTAGTGTGCAGAGGAGTATCGGAAGAGTCATCGGGATACCAGAGTCATCGGGGTTTTGTTAAGCCAGAGAATCGAGACCTTGTGGTTCTCGAAATCCTGAGAATGGATCCTAGTCATTGATCTCGGCAGGGACACGTGTCAGGAGATCCCGAAGAGTCGCGAATCGAAAAATCTGGGTTTTCAGAGACTAGAGACTCGTGCATGTTGAAATTGCGATCCACGATTTCCTGATAGGATCAGAGACGTCCAAACAGTAGGGACACGTGTCAGGATATCCTGCAGAGTCATAGATCGGGGAATTGAAAGTCCCGAAACTCATAGGTTTTGGACTCGCGAACTCGCGAACTCTGATACACCGAGGGAGGACAGGTGTCAAAAGGTCAACTCTCGCAGGGGTCAACGCCAAGTGGCATTGGGGATCGGGAGTCGGGGATCCGTGAGGATAGTGGATCATGACGACGTAAGTGTCGATTTCCCGATAAAAAAATTCCCGATAAAAGAAAGGAACCCCGACGAGATCTGAGCCGTTCATTTCGAGGACGTGCATCAAGGATCCAGGAAGAGTCGGAGAATCGGGAAATCGACATTCCTGAGGTCGAAGGAAATAGGACATTGAAAGTCTAGAAATACCAATGTAATCAGGATCATCTGTTGAAGAGACGTGTGGAAATCATCTAGCGCCATTGGCAAAAGCTCCACAGGAGGGCTTCATCGGGAATCGGGATATCGAGAGACCCGGGAACATAGCAACAAGAGTTGCGAAATTGTGAAACGCGATTTCCCGATGGGCCAAGGGAAAATGGGGCCCACGGAAGGGTCAACAGTGGACAGGTGGCAGATTGCATCGCGGGTCGGGATATCGCAAGTTTTGTGGACAAGGTGTCCATACACGACGAAATCGTGAACCCCGAAAGCCCGACGTAATTAACTTAACTCTCATCCCTTCATCAAAAGAATTAATTAATGAATGTTTAATTAGAACTTGATCACATCACGAATCCTGACATAGAGTATGACGTGGTCACATGGGAAAGGGTCGTATGGGCCCAGAACATAGCCAGGAGGGGCTAAATTCTGAGGAGGCGCATCGAGATATCGGGAATCCCGTAGGCATGGGATTCATGTAAATAAATAGTGCGATTTACGAAATCCCGATAAGGGATAACACTGTGGTCACAAGGTGAGGTCGTGAGGATCACGAACATAGCTTAAGGGGCTAAGGCGTTAGGAGCATATCGGGGATCGGAGAATCGCGAGCCCTAAGGACTTGTGTGGTTCGACATTTGGAACCCCGAAACTCTGATGTAGGATAGGGCCGGGGTCACATGGAACGACGGTCATATGAGGGGGATGTCTAGCCTGGAGGGCTAGCACATAAAGTGCCATATCGGAGATCGGGAGTCCGTGAGGACAGGAAACTCTTGGTATCGGGCATAAGGAAACCCTGAAACCCAAAATTTAAGTGGGGAATTTTATAGTTAGGAGCAAAGGGCCATGAGAAATACATAAGACAATGTATATGCATCTAACTACATGCATATGCATAGACGAATAAATTTATTAATATAAATGAAATAAATTGAAGGAAAAATACGAAAATCTGTACAGGGATGGAATTACAAGCAAATCAATCTGTTTCAAAAGAGGAAATCACCATTCATTACCACAGCGTAAGGAAGGATTATGCAATTTCTTAATTCGAATAACCCCGCGTTCTTCATGAAGGTACTGGAACTGTGCACAACATGCAGACTGAATCATACCTCTTACCATAGCTGAGGACGAGCTCCACAAAGTGTACAGACAGGGGCTTGGTTCCCAACATTTCAAGGAGACTGGACTACAGGTCCTGGATCTTGTCAGTGGCCACATCAATATACTATGTTTCTACAAAACGAACTGGAGCATATACAACAATAACCAACGCAAGAAAAGTGCTCAGAACAACGGTGAGGATGTGAGCCATGGCAAGGGAAATACAGGAAGCCTCTAGACAGAGCAAAGACAGATCTATGGAAGAGAAAGAATGATGCAAGGAGGGTCTCAGTGAGTGGGAAGGATGTGTCGGGATTCGAAGAGCTGATAGGTGTAGAATTTGGGGTTTAGATACGAAGGAGCTTGAGGAAGCCAGACGAGCACGTGGAAACCATGCGTGCCCGAATTCTGTGTGTATGTTTAAATTATTTTATATATATTTTAAATTGTTAAGAATAATTTGAAATAAATTAAATAATTAAGTATAAATAATTTATATATAAATAAGGTTAAGTTAGTATAAAATTAAAGTAAAATTTATTTGGGTTAAATTAGTGTAATAATAATTTTAAAACTAATTATTTTATTTGAGTGTAAGGTTAATCTACCTTAAAATTCGATGTTAACCAAGCTTAGACGCTTAATCCTAACCCAAACTGAGCCAATTCCCCTGATGGAGTAATGTCTGTTTACAGACAAGTAAAGAAAACTTACACCTAACCCTGTTTCTAAGTTAAGTAACACCAATTCGAAACGTCTTGGAACTCACCCTGATAACTTTGGGGTGATGCAGGTTAATTCATACAAGATGGTCAGGACTCAAAGGGGTCGAGGCAGGGGAGCATCATCACGGGCACCACCGACGCCACCCACACCATCAACACCACCAACACCACCACCACCACCACCACCATCGCTCGAACTAGCCCTCATACTGCGCTCGTTGGAAGCCATTAACGAGACTTTAAAGGGGCGCCAACTAGCAGGGAATGAAGTGGAACTCCCACTGTCTGGGACGGGTAATCCAGAAGCATCAAGGAACTCAAGCGGAGAATTTCCACCTGAATACATCACATGAGAGTTGCAGAAGATCAAACTTCCGGAGTTTGCCGAAGGTCGTGCCAGTGAATGCGCGGAAGCATGGTTGGAAGGCATGACAAGGTGTTTTTCCTTAAGGGACTATGCGTCCAATTCAAAGGCCAAGATTGCAATTTTCCAGTTAAGAGATAGCGCCTTGAACTGGTGGGGCAACTTGGAAAGTCAACTGCACCTTACCCCAGACACAGTATCTTGGGAACTTTTCAAGGAGAGGTTCCAAAGGAAATATCTACCAGCATACTACGAGGAACAACAAGTAGGGGCATTTCATGCTTTAGTACAAGGAAACATAACTGTAGAAGAATACGAGATTAGGTTTATGGAACTGGTCAAGTATGTTTCGTATATGGACAATAACTAGCGACAGGCAGAGCGCTTCATTTATGGATTGAACCGGAAGATAAGAGCTATGGTGCGGATGTGGAAACCGTCTTCAGTAGCGGAGGCGGTAGAAAGTGTGTGTTATGTGGAAGAACACATGAACTTAACGGGGAGTACAATATCGGCATTTCCGCATTGGCCTGGATTCGTAGGAAAGACCCCGAGGACATTTCCAAGGGGAGGGGGCTCAAGGCCACCACCTTATGGTAACAGAGTCGTGCCAAGGACAACAGCTGCAGGGGTTTCAATGGATGCTAGTGCAGTGTCTCGTTCATCGCCAACGGTGCAGACAGGTCCACGACCATCTCGGGGAACAGCTAGTAGGGGCAGGGGTTCTAGGGGAAGGAACTCATTTCGGAATCAGTCACATAATAGTGCATCGATTCAATATCGTATTACCTATTGGAGATGCGAAGGACCCCATTACAAACGGGACTGTCCAGAGTTACAATTAGGGTTTGTGAATAGAGAAGTAAAGGCACCAATGGGGAGGTCAAGTAGCAACCACCAGATTTACACAGTGGTTAATAACCGCCAGGCTGAACATCAATCCACTGTGGTGGAGTCATCAGGTACGCTAAATCATATTAATGTTAAGATTTTGTTTGATTCTGGTGCAACGGATAGTTTCATTTCACCATCTGCATTAGAAAAGAGTGGGCTGGCAGCTTACGAACACAATGACTTTAAACAAGTCGAGATGGCTTCGGGGGAAAAAAAAGTTGTAGGACCTAGTGTCGATAATTGTATAGTAGACCTAGGAGTGTGCACCACTAGGTTGAAGGTATACGTCACTGCTCTTGGGGCATATGACCTAATCATTGGAATGGATTGGTTAGCATCTCATCGAGCTTTGGTAGATTGTTTTGCAAAGAGGGTGCTTTGTGTCGATGATGAAGGAAGACCAGTAGAGATCCAAGGTGTACAGAGAAAAGTGTCATTACGCTTTATATCAACTATGAAGGTCAAGCGATGCTTGATACAAGGGTGTTGACTTTATGTAGTGGAGGCAGTGAAAGAAAGGAAGGGACCCTCATTGGATCAATACCCGGTTTTGTCAGAATTTCAGGATGTTTTCTCGAATGAGTTACCAGGGTTACCTCCTGAGAGGGAGCTCGATTTTACTATTGAGCTAAAACCTGGTGTAGAAAAAATATCCAAGACTCCGTATCGAATGACGACGCTGGAACATTGTGAATTGCAAATGCAGTTGAAGGAGTTACTAGACTTAGGGCTAGTAAGGCCCAGTGTCTCACCTTGGGGCGCACCGACAATTTTTGTAAAGAAGAAGGATGGATCCTTACGATTGTGTATAGACTATAGGACTTGAACCATGCTACGGTGAAGAATAGGTACCCAATTCCACGAATAAATTACCTCTTCGATCAAATGAAAGGAGCAATGGTATTCTCAAAGATCGATTTGCGATCTGGGTATCATCAGTTAAGGATTAAGGAAGGAGATATCCCAAAAACTACCTTTCGAACTTGGTTTGGACATTATGAGTTTGTTGTAGTACCTTTCGGATTGACTAATGCGCCAACAGTATTCATGAACCTCATGAACAACGTATTCCGGAAATACTTAGATCGATTTGTACAAGTTTTTCTAGATGACATTCTCATCTATTCCAGGAATGAAAGAGAACACGAGGAACACTTACGAATAGTGTTGTCTTGCCTTAGAGAGAAAAAATTGTATGGGAAGCTGTCAAAGTGTTCCTTCTTCCAGAAGAAGATACACTATTTAGGTCATATCATTTCCGACGAAGGAATCTTGGTGGACCCAGAAAAGGTAAAGGCCATTATGGAATGGCCAGTGTCGAAAAATGCACATGAGGTGAGAAGCTTCATGGGGCTAGCGGGTTATTACTAGAGATTTGTGGAAGGTTTCTCAAAAATAGCGAAACCCATCACCACCCTGCAACGCAAAGGGGTCAGGTATGATTGGACAGAAGAATGTGATAGCGCATTCATTAAGCTTAAGAGGTTACTAACTAGTGCGCCAATTCTATGAGTGCCAGATATGGAAAAGGACTTCATGGTCTGCACGGATGCCTCGAAACAAGGGTTGGGGGCCGTGCTAATTCAGGATGGAGGAGTGATAGCTTATGCATCAAGAAAGTTGAAGAAGCATGAAGAGTTATACGCGACTCATGATTTAGAGTTGGTAGTTGTAATGCTAACTCTAAAACTTTGGAGGCATTATCTTGTGGGGCGAAATTTTGAGCTCAAGATGGACCATCAAATCTTAAAACATCTCTTCACTCAAAGAGATCTGAATTCCAGGAAAAGTTGATGGAGTGAGTTTATGAGTGAGTATGATTTTTTTATTTCGTACATAAAGGGAAAGGAAAATGTGGTCACAGATGCCTTGAATAGGAGACCACGTATCTTCTCCTTGGTAACCTTAAAGGTCAGTCTGAGGGAACATGTGTTGACACAACTACTAGGAGACAGTTTGTATTTAAAGGTTACTTCAAACCTCTAGAGTGGGAGGCGGATAGACCCAAAGTGTGAAGGATATAATCTGGAAACAGACGGATTGTTAAGATATCGAGGAAGGATGTACATCCCGGAGAATGGGGATATTCGAAGCATCATACTGAAGGAATCCCATAGAGCACTTTATTGCGTACATCCGGGTGTGAAGAAGATGTATGTAGAGATGAAGAAACTCTTATTTTGGGTAGGCATGAAGCGCGATGTAGTCCATTTCGTCGCTATATGCCTAGAGTGTCAACAAGTGAAGGATGACCACCATCACCTGGTAGGACTCCTACAACCACATGACGTCCCTATGTCCAAGTGGGAAGTCATCTCTATGAATTTTGTTGTGGGATTGCCACTCACATCTCATAGACACAATGCCATTCTTGTGATAGTGGATAAGTTAACAAAGAGTGCTCATTTCATTCCAGTTAGAGATACTTACGATGTTACTGATGTGGCATGAGTGTTCATAAGCGAGGTTATCCATTTACATGGGATACCTAAGAAGATTATTTCAGATAGGGATTCCAGATTCACATCTAGGTTTTGGAAAAGTTTACAGTTAGCATTGGGGACTCAATTGAAATTAAGCACAGCTTATCATCCTGAAACAGATGGGCAAACTGAGAGAGTAAATCAAGTTATGGAAGACATGCTTAGGATGTATGTAATAGATAATCAAACCCAGTGGGAGAAGTACCTACCTTTGGTAGAGTTTGCCTACAATAACAGTTATCATAGTTCCATCAGAATGCCACCATACGAAGCTTTGTATTGAAGGCCATGCAGAACACCATTGAGTTGGGATAGACTAGAAGACCGAGTAACAGTTGGGCCAGAATTGATTCAGGAAATGGAGGAACAGGTTATTCGGATCAGGCAGAGACTAAAGGAAGCACATGATAGACAGAAAAGTTATGCAGATGCACACAGGACCGACTGAAATTATGAAGTGGGGAACCAAGTTTTCATTCGTATCAGGCCTAATAAGAGTACCATATGGTTCAGGAAGGGGACAAAGTTGTCACCTCGGTTTATACGGCCATTTAGGGTCCAAGAGAAAATTGGACTCATTGCCTATCGTCTCGTACTGCCACCCCACTTGCATAAAACTCACAATGTATTTCATGTATCTGTTTTACGTCATTATGTTGTTGATGAATCACATAAACTAAATTGGAAAGAATTGCAGGTATCAGACGTGGGAACCCTCACGGTAGAACCGTTA
>ML786584.1:308543-319019 GCA_009831015.1 Picea engelmannii | reverse complement strand
AATCTTAACCAATAATGCACTTATATAGAATTAGATTCCATTATAGAATATTTTGATCTAAACCTTGAATCTAACCTTGAATCTCTTGGGTATTGAGAAAGGATTAAAAATGAAGGATTTTTTCCCGTGTATATATAGACTAGTTTCATCTAAACCTTGAATCTCTTAAGCATTGAGAAAGGATTAAAAATAAAGGAGTTTTTCACATGCATATATCACTTCTATGATATCCTCAAGTATTAAAAACTTTTATTCAAATAATTTTGATTTATGGAAATTTGTACTTAGCATTACTAAGACATTTCAATGTTATATTCTTAATTATTGAGAAATAGTTTGACTTGCCAATTGTCTTCTTTTGATGGAAATATGTAAGAGACAAAAAAAAATTCATTTATTATATGCAGGAAATAGATGGAACAACTAGGTTAAAAATAGTTGACTATTACTCCATGAGGGGGAAACATGTTTGAGTTAACTCAGAGATGGTGTCAGGAAAATTAATTTGTTATGAAAACAATAAAATTCCAAGCCATTAATTATCAGTCCAGGGTATGTCTGTTTGTTTCAAAGTTATGATGCAAAGTCTATGAAGGCTATAGTTTCCCTTCTAACATTGGTTATTTAACATGCATTACAGTAATGTAATTCAAACCAGTCTTGAAGACATGGAATGAAATCAACACAAAAGGAAGAAAATAATAACACACTTTAGAAAAGTAAATCACACCACATGACAAGCATCAATGAAACAATCTACTCTATTTTACAAACCCCATGACATATCGGGAAGATATATCTATCTATTGGAAATAAATTTACCAAAAGTTAAATCCTAACTTTCAGGAGTCTAACAAAAATGAAATAAAACACATTTGATGAAATTGAAAGAACGCTTGCATAGATAAAATAAACCACACTTGCTGAAATGGAAAGGACACTGAAAATAAAGTAAATCACTCAGAAAGTGGTGGGATCCTTATTTCCTTTCTCTAAACCACTTACTGAGATTGGTAAGTGGTGGATTTATCCAGTCCTCTTCTCTCAACCACTTGCAGGCATTTTCTAGAAGCACACAACACACAAGGAAATCTAATATAGATCACTCTTGTAGGTTTGAAGAAAGTAAATTTAATCTAATTGACAAAAAAAAATTGTTGGAAAGAATTTTTTCACACACTTTCCTAAATAAATAAATTGAACTAAAGTATATATCCCCTAATTTCCATGTGGTCATAAAACAAATCATTTCCACTGATCTACAACATAAGAAAATTAATTGAAACTCATACCATGCTCTAAGGAAATGAGAGAATAAAAAATGAAACAATTACACATATTATAAAATCTCAAAGATATAATCTACATTAACAAAATATCTCAAGGAAATATGATTTCTTCCATCATAGTATGGACAATTTCTCCAAGAGTCCCTCGTTTTGCAGAGGCAAATAGATCTTTTTACACATGCAATTCAAGGAAATAAATTGTTACAAAATTACTTGAATGTGAAAGTTACACAACCAATTATTGTTTAAGAAACAATTGGTTGTGGTATGTTAGCTTGCTGATAAAGGAGGAATGTGGATCAGTGACTAAATCTTTGTTTCTGAAGTGGATGCTTCATTTGGAAAGTTTAGAATCCGATCACACTATTAAATCTAGGGAAGTTTCCTTCAAAGAACTACATGTACCTTCCATCGTGCACATTTTTAGGGAAAACCATGAATCTATCATCTAGTTGGGCATGTTATGCACAAAACCCATGTCGTAGAATTTTCAAATTCATTCCCATCACTCTTGAATATACGTAAGAAAATAATTGTCTAATTTGCATGTCTTTATTTCGGGTTTAGCATTAATTATGAGAAATAACTTCCCAAATGTAATTGGAACAATATATTTCATCATTTATTATCTTCCACATATAACTGTAATACTAAATTCATGGAATATCCATTGATTGTTTGAGTGGATACTTGGATTAATGTGGCTCATGGTTCCAATGACTCATAGTTTCGATGGCTTAAGATTCCTTTGATGAGTTGAAACAAAGGTGGAGTTGCAACAGCATAAGTTGTAGTGCAGAATAGTTATCTAGTGAGTTACATCACATAATAGTTCCCTCATGAGTTACAACAATGGTTGTAAAGAGGTGAAACGAGTTGCAACAAAATAGATTTCATTAAGGAAAGAGTTGCAAAAACTATTGTAAGCAGTTGCAGGGAGTTGTAGCATAGAATAGTTCACTGAGGAGTTGAAACAACTATTGTAAGAACATGCAGTGAGTTGCAACAAGTTGCATCAAGTTTCCGCAAGACATATTTCATCAAGGAAATGTTTGCAACAACTGCAATAAGGAGTTGAACGGAGTCGCATCAAGATATATTTCATCAAGGAAAGAGTTGGAACAATAGCGTGGGAACTACAACAATTGAGTTGCAACAATGACAACCAAAATACTTCGATATCACATCCTCCACAACAACCTGTCTAACACATCATCTTTGCAAATTAAATCCAATATAAATGCAAATATGTTATTTCTCTAATGTTTAACCATAATTCATATGATTTAGTAAATAAATTCAATGGAAAACACATTGATTCTATATTCCACATATAATCACTAAAAATGATTAATAAGAATTAATACAAGGTTATAGGTAAGTAAGAACGGATCAAAATAGGGGAAGAGGATGTAAAAAGGATAACAATTCCAGGGCTCAACATCTCCCCCAAACTGTATATGTTGCATTTCCTCATGCAACCCACAACCAAGTTGTAACGACTTCCACTTTTTCAATACACTTGTCAGTTACCTTGAAATATTTTGTTGTTATTTTTCCACTTAATGGATTTTACCTTTTGTGCTTGATCATTTCCTCCATGTCAACAACAAGTTCTTATGGAGCAACTTTTGAATTCATTGTTGGTTCTTGTGTAACAATGTGAATTTCTTATTATGAGAACCAACACTGGTTCTTGTGTAGCAATGTTGATTTCATTCCCTTTCATATCCAACATTGGTTCTTATGTGGAAACAATAATGTTGCCTTGCGGATTTTATGCTTCTACCATGGTGTATGTTTCAAATGTATCCTTCAAGTGATCCTTAGAAATTCTAATGCAGTTATATCGAGCAGATAAGTTTTGAAAAATGATGAGTTGAAGTGGATGATTTATAGAAGATGAGTTTCTATCAAACAATGAGTTTTACCGAGTTGCAACAAGTTGCAACAAAATGAGTTTCAGTAAGAAATTATTTGCATTAAGTTAGAGAAAACTTTTAAAATCATTTTCTCACAAAATACAAGCTGGGTTTCAGTGAAATTTTGCGAGCAACGTTTTACCATTCCATGGATTCTCCTCACAAATAATTGGATATACCCACATCACGAATATCGAGATACCCATTTTTTAGTTTTTAAGGCATCCTCAATTTAATTCCTACACTTTCTTTAAGAACAAAACAAGTATAAAAAACTCATCAATTGATGAAACTCTTTAGAAATCAAGTCTCTGAAAAGATAGTGACAATAATTTCCATATATCCATTTTACTTTCTTGTGTATTGAATATTTTATTGTTATCACATCAACCATTTCTTGAATATTTCAATATTATCACATCAACCATGCCCCCCAAACTAATTATGCATCATGTCCTCATGTTGCACTAAAAAACAAATATATAGGGATAAGGATGTATCTTGACAAATCATGCAATGGCTATGGTGGCATCCTTGTTGATCATGAGTGTGCAACTCACAAGGATGAATATATTGTTGGATATTTGTAGGTGAGTGCCCATAATGTTTGAAAAATAATGGAAATGATGAAACCAAGATTATAATGTGGACAATGAATGGTTTGAAAGTCAATGAAAAAAAACTTTGAAAAGCCTCCAAACCATAATTATTAATAGTTTCAAAAGACCCTCTCAGTCATTGCCATTGTATAATATGAAAAGATTAATGATGATATCAATAACTAACACAACCCATTTGTGACAAGCATAAAACCCATAACAAATTAACAGTGAGAACCTAAAACATCAAAATATGCTAAAACATGTAGTCATCAAATATACAGGCAAATGTGAAACAAAATCTACCTATATGTGAAGTAAGTTCCCATGTAGGTGATACCAAATGTACAAATTATGATAAATTACCATGTGTATATAGATTGTTTTCATCAATTTTCTTATGCTACTACCCAAAATATGATAAAGATAATGCTAATCCATGTGGTCTCCAATAAATCTCAACAACCAACACTTTTGAAAATGTGATCCAACATAAATGAATCCCATACCTCTATATTCTTATATAGTAATGGATTCTATAATATCTTCTTCTATTATAGGTTCTTGTGGGGAAACACATTCCTTTCTTCCAATTGTTTGATGGGTTTGTTCATGTCAGTCATTTCTTTGTCTATTGTTGGTTCTTGTGGAGTAACAACAATGGCTTCTTGTGCTTCTCTTGTTGGTTCTAGTGTGATAGAAACAAGATATTTTATTTTTGGTTGTTGTGTTGAAAAAATAGTGATTTTTGTTACTATTGTTTCTTGTGTAACAACAACAATGTGTTTTGTAGAAAAAATTGTATCATTTTATCGCTTCAATAAGGTTTTGGAGGATGATTCCATGGGTCACATGGAATAAGGGAGGGTTTGGAATGAACAAGGAGGGTGATGGATGGTAAAGAGTGATAATTTCTTGGTCAGGATAGGTAAAGAAATCGAAAATCCCCCCCACCCAAACTAAAAATATTTCCCACCCCTGATAAATGGAAAAAGATGAGGAAGTAGGCCAAAGACCTAAGTGATTTTCCAAACACAAATCCATAGCACCCAATGAATTGTGATTAAATAAAAGAGAAACAATCTTATGTGCACCTACCTGTGAAGTCTATAATGTTTCTAGCAACATCCTAATCTTATATGATCCACAATGATGTAGAAAATTTGCATGGAAGAGAAGTGTGGATATTGGGGTATGTTGCACAATGTATATCTGGAAAAAACTTATGTTGTAGTAATGAATCTTGGAAATATTTATTTAGCTTGGAGATCATTATTCATAGAGAAACATGGATATCTTTATTTGGAGAGCAACTTGGATGGAATCATTTATTTCTCAATTTATTTGCAAACTTTATTCGAACAAGATGGTTTTAAAACAACATCTATCTAACTACACCCAAGGGGTTTTCACAGCCATAATGTTTTTTTCCCAAGGAATGCCCACCATAAAGCTAGTTCTCAATCATTCCCAGGGTTTGATGGCACCTAAGACAGGTTTTTACCATCAAAATTATTAAGGGAAGGGATGGGATAATAGGGTAACTTGGCATTGTAAGTGATCCAAGATGGATTTATTGTGTGGGTTGGGGGTGGGTGGAGAAGAAAATCATGGAAGTGATGGAGTGGTGGAGGGTGATGTTTTTATTTAGGTGTAGTGTTTATATGAGTGATATTCAAGAAAACATGATTAAAGTTTAGAGATAACAACATAATTAATTAAGACTTTATGAACTTCAACATACATGTATCATTGTGCTAAGAGGAAGTAAATGTATAGGCATATCATGTTGTTGGTGAATGGAATGACGATCATGAGATATTCTAGAAGGATCCCTTGATAGAAATGAGATGGCTGATGTAGCAATGGTAAATGTGGAAATGACACTTGACTTTTGGAACTTTGTTCTTCAAACTCTTTAAATCAATTATTCATGTGTCTTGTTCTCGATCCATCTACAAATTTGGAAAAAAGGGTCTTCCTGTTGAGACACAATTGGGCCAAGCTCCTATGAACTTGATACTTGAACATGGAAAAACATCTCATGAATTTGCATCTTTATTAGATTTATGGAGAGCATGCCTATTTAGCATGAAATTTGTCTTCAAAAATCACTATGATTGACTCTGGTAGGGCTCCTGCAACATTCATGTAAACACATATTCTAATATAAGAGATATACCTCGTAGACTTTGTAACCTGTGAAACTTTAATGAATGAACACATTGTATTTCTAATTCTTTCTTTGGTTTTAGTGTCCTAGAACTCCCTTTGGAGTGAGTAAGTTTGGATCCACATAGGTAGTTGTGAAGTCTTGTTTCTATGGAGAAAATCACTCTATCCAGTATCTCATGTGCATCCAAATAGAGTTAAGAAAGAAAATTATTCAAATACATTGTCTCAATCCCCCATCTTTGAGAAGAATATTGTGAAGAAACTTTTGGATCCTATTTGTAGGTTGATTTGACCCTTCACCTTCCATCGAGACTTGATACAGAACTTAAAGGCCATTCTTGAGGGATATAACCTCATGAATTTCCCTCATGACCTCGTGCTTGGGGTTTTCGCTTGCTTTCACCAGATAGTGCCTAGAAAACTATGCCTCCTTAAGACCTGATCAGCCTTAAAATGAATGATGGTATGAGTGAAGTTTAATAACAAATGTTTCCCTTAAGAACTGTTGCCAATCCTAGTGAATTAAAAATCTATGTCTAAGTAGAATATGTGAACAAAAAAAAAGCTAAATGGACATGTAACAAGAAGGGGATAAAAAACATTCAAGCATTAATAATTAAATTAAAACTTTTAATGAAGGTTTAATTATTAAAAGGGATAAATGGTTGTTTTTGTCTAAACTTGCTAATTGTGAACGTAGTTTAAAAAAAAAGGAAACTTAAAGAAAAGGGGAAATTTAAAGAAAAAGGGGAATGCCTAAATTAGTAGGGAATATAGCCTTTGGAACTTTCTATTTGTGAAATCAACTAGGATTTAAGTAAGGCCTAAGTCATTTAAGAAATGTAAGGGAATAAAGGGACACCGAGGAGCCTTTTTAGTAACGCTTTTAGGTGTGTGAGGGAAATAGTCTAATTTAATTAATTAATTAATTAATTTTATGGTGCAACTAAGGAATCGGGTGACATGTGTACGGTGGAGGTTTATCCTAATTAAATTTAATAAAAACAATCTAATGAGGGTTTGAGAAACTAATCTCTATGAAAACTCTATAAAAATGATGGCAGAGGAGGAGTATCATCACGTGTGTTTTGCGTAAAGTTACGCTACTAGAATTTTATCTTGATTGAATTTCTCTTGTGGGAGTTGGGATACCCAAATCGAGTAATGAGTGGTAGTTCGACCTTGCGAGCTGATATAGGAGCTAGCAATCTTTGGTATTGTGTGCATGCATCCTTGCAGCTCAGGGGGCTCAGGGGGAAGAAGAGTGACCCTAGCATTGGCTGGGAGGTACCGGTGAGATCTCAACGGTTGGTAATACGGAGTGGGATGGAGTGCGAGCACGAGACAATAACAATGAAACTTTAGCCTTCGATCAAGGTACACACATCTAAATTTTGCAAATTTTATTTATTGAATGCATGCTTATTTACATCTATATGGTATGAATTTTGGGTTCCTCGCTTTGTGTTTTTTTTTACTATATGGAATTATGATTCCCTAAGAGAGACTACATCCATCTGTAGTTCATAGTTTCTATTGCTTAAAGAGTGCCCCTTTTATTTAATTATTTGTAGTCCACATTTCGGTAGTGCAACAACCATTATTCATTCCAGTTTGTCTACATGCTTTCTCTTATTCTTATAGCGCAGTAATAGTTGGACATGTTCGATTATTGCATGTCATATCTGCCATTTGTGGTTTTGATTATTCTTGGGATCTTATTTCCTATTGTGCAGTCCTTGGTGCCTTATAGTTTTAAATTATTTCTATGTTTTTCAAATAGAATTATTTATCTTATTATTTATTTAAAGCTCAGGAATGTGTCTCTCTATTTTTCAAAATGAGAAAAATCATCGTTGATTGGAGCTAGTCCATCCTCTGTTGGTTTCTTGGATTTCGTCCGCAATTCTTAGTGTATTTTTTCTTGCCCAAACTAAAATTATCCTTTTCTTCGATGGATTCTTCCATTATGATTCTACTCATTTCTTCCATTATGAGTCTACCGATTTCTGTAATACCTTCTCTTGAGTGAATAAAAGTTCGACGGTGATTTGTGAACTGTGTAGTGTAACTCCCAAGTCCCAATTTACTTTTAACCTTATAATATTTAACTCTTTTGGAAGTGTCAATTTCATTTAGAACCCTCAATAAAACTATAAGAATATTGACACTACCAAGAGTCGTACTTAATAGAGTTTTATAGCTTCAATCAAGAACATTAAAATCACACTATCCATGTAAAAATAAAGGAACTATCCCAGTTAAAAAATTAGAATCTTAAATTATGTTAATAGACAACATTTAAGAAACAAATGTTTAGTTTCCTTTTTAATAAGAACTGTCAAATATTTTTTGGTAAGAACAGAGTTTCTAATAAACGACGAGAAGATTTAAATATTGAGTGGTTAGAGCTCGCAGTAATTCGGTATTTAGAAGCATTTTTAAGTTATGATTATGGCAGCTGGATTTATGGAAAGGAATCTAATATGGTGGTTATCCGATTTAGATCAGTTGATTGTTTAACCATTTTAAGGTTTTAATTGTGATTAGTGTGATTAGCGCTTACACTAGATTAATCATTTTACTACAGTTAATTGTTTCATTATGAATACAATGATTATCCCCTTTTAGTCTTTTAATTAATTTCACCACAGTTTAAATCGTTTAATCATGAATAATGTGGATATCGCTTTTTATTAGTTAAATGTTTTATAACAGTTTTAGTTGCTTAATTCTGATTATCGCTTGTTAATAATTGATAGCTTCTACACCTAGGAGCTAATTGCGAACATATTGGCATCATTGTTGTGGTTATGGCAATATTTCCTTCATGATATTTAAACAAACTGCATTGCATTAGAGTAATAGTTTTAATTTCCTTTACAACATAGAATTAAGGACTTTTGAGTTCACTAATGTTGTCAATAACACCCTTATCTAATAATTTGTGATTATTAATTATAAGGTGTTTTACTCTTTATAATGATGTAAAGGGGTTGTAAGTGAATGGAAGGTATAATGTTGCTTGATGATGGTTAGCTTCCCTTACTTTTAGATGGTGATTGGTTACTTAGGCCTTGAGTTAGTCCTTATGACGATAAATTACCAATGAATTACATTTAGTCATTGTGTCAATTTAAATGTATCGAATATAGTCACTCTACATCCAATTTTTCTTGATTGTTTAGAGCGCCTTGGTCTAATGACATTGTATAATGTATATCAGTTCCAGTTGGATTTCAGGCACATTGGAATTTATGTTTGGTTGAAGGATTTAGAATTATTTGGTTTGTGCGTGGGTCGCTAGCGCCTTTGTCGCAATGTGGCGACATGATACCTTATGATTGGGTCATTGCACGCGTTGATCGATAAGCCCATATGAAACATGTCTTAGTATCATGCGCCTCCCGATGTGGATGGTGTTGTTTTTTGTAAGTAAGGTTGTACTTGTTTTGTAAAGTTAATGTGATTGCCTCCCGCTTGCCAGGAGGGTTCTAGCTACTTGTGTTGTTAACCTTGTTATGTTTGGATTGATTGATGTTGTTTTAGCTTAGTAGGCGTGGTCTTTCTTGTGTTGGGCAGGCTGTAGACACCTCCTTGTTTCTTAGAACAGTCGCCAGCCTTGAGACCTTAAATGGTCAAAATTGATGGGAACCTTGGGAACCTCCTAACTCAACAAAAGTATGGTGATCTTGGAAATATTTTCTTAGTTATTTTAGAGCACAGAAACAAAATTCTAAAGAATCACAGGTAATCACTTACCCTCTTAAGGTCTGATAGACCAATTAGGTCTTAATAGACGTTAGTCATCATCATCATCATCATAAATATCCACAAATCTATATATAATCTATGTTCAATATTTGTATATATCTTTATTTTTTTTAACTTTCAATTTATATCCACCACACATATATATAACTTTCAAATTTCTTTCAATATATAAATATATTTTTATTTTTTTTACCTTTCAACTTTCTTTCTTTTAACTATGAATTTATAAAATATTTGAATGTAAGAAAATATTATAAGAATCTATTTAATTTAAATATAATGTCATGGTTATGTGTGTTTTTAATATTTCTAGTTTATGTTCAACTAAAAGATTCAAACGTGGATTTAGTTGTAATAAGTAAGTTGTTATAACTATTAAAAAAATTATAAATAATATATATATATATATATATATAAATTATATAATAAAAATATATATATAATTGTTTTTGAAATGTTTTTTTTTTAATAAGATTGATCTATTTTATTATTAGGATTATATAAAAATTTGAAAACATGTTTTTATTTTTATTTTTATTTTTTTCTTCATTTAACTTCAATTTTGAAGAAATAATTATATTTTATTAAACAAAACTCAAGTTTATGGTATTTATATGTTATCAAGTCATCTCTATGATGCTTTTTATGATTTAGGTATTCAGTTAATAGATTTAAAGGTGGATTTAGTTGTAAATACATTATTTATGTAAGTTGTTA
>ML786584.1:259199-283240 GCA_009831015.1 Picea engelmannii | reverse complement strand
AAACCTTCCTAGAAGGGACTCTGAAGGAGATTGTAAAACAGTCTATTTTTAGAAAAGGTGACCGCCAATCTTCATCCTTGCAGCATTGTTAAAGTCCACTCCTCCCCACTCATCGAGGAGTCAGTTACTTAAAACTCAAGGTTTTGTGTTACTAAGGCATGCATAGAACCAACCACCTAAGGTCATCAATAGCGCCATGTCTAAATCTGTGGGTTAAAGGAACAAGTAGCGATGCAAGAAAGCCATCATGTGGCGGAGAACCGGTGAAAGAGGCATTGTATCCAAGCAAGACTCCAGGCGAACTGCACTTACCTGCAGTCATATTTAACATGACAGTCGTTGGGCAGTGCCTGCGCACCAGGCGCTGGGGTGTATCCCACAAAAATCGAATGCAATCCCAGGCCATTCGGAGAAAAAAAACGCATGGAACCCCAGGCCATTTGTAGAGAAAATGCATGCAACCCTAGGCCATTCGCAGAGAAAACGCATGCAACCAAAGGCGGAGGAAGAAAAAATACAGGGTTAAGGAAGGACACGCAGAGTGGTATCCAGGTAAGATCGCAGGGCAACAATGTTTTGTAATGTTGAGAGATTACAAGGCAACGTTGAATGCGGGAACATCATTGCTCATGGCCTGAGTTAAAGTTCGAGTCTTTCTGTGTCCAACTAATTAAGATTAATTATTTTAGTTAGTATGCTCTCGGAGGTAAATTTTCCCATGTGCATATTTCTACTAATGTCTATTGTATAAAGAAAGAAACCAATGTTTAAGCATTGTAATGCAATGGATGGTCCTTAGGTAGTTAGTTATGTTGGTTAGTTAGTACCTAGTGTTCGTTGTTTTAAGTGGAATGATTGGTAAGTGGAATAAGTGGAATGATTGGTACCTAGGGTAGAAGTGGAACCGAAAACCATTGATTCAGTTGTCTACCTTTAAGCATCACCCGTGGTTCCATTTGATGAGCGATTTTTAAAGGAACGCAGAGAGTAATCCAGGTGGTTGCAATAAACTCGAAATCCTCACGAGGCACAAACGATATCGCTCAAGGAATCCATCCCTAAAATCACAAACACTGAAATGTATTTACAGTTCATAATAAAGATGCGATTTTAAATTCTCTATTACATGAGTCAAGCCATAAAATATCCATAAAATATCGTAGCGGAATTGATTATGTGGCGAAGTCAGTAAAGGAAGGATTAAATTTTCCAGAATCTCCATTCAATCACTAAATGACATGCAATAGGGATTATGGCGTGCACCTCGAAGGTCCATGTAACAAACCTCTCGTTTAGTTACGACAACAAGCCTCACCTAACAAGTGCAATTTTTTTTTTGTGTGTGCATGTGTAGAAGGGTAATAAGGACATTATACTCGACAATGCATCACGACGACGAACAAGACGCAAACAACTCACACAACAACAACATGACGACCAAACATAAAAGCTCATCAATCACCTGGAAGCAATGTACGACATTCGACCGACAAGAATAAAAATGACTACCCGTCCGTCCTACCCTGCAATGGTTAGGACCTCCATGACACATAAGCAACGTTCAAGCCCAAGTTCCCATCGATTTTGACCATTTAAGGTCTTGGGGCTAGAGAATGTTCTCAAGAACAATGAGGTGTCTACATTCCCCCCCCCCGATACAAGCAGATCAAGCACACTGAAAGTTTACCAACCAAGTACAAACATTAATTGTAATGAACAACAATCCTCAACGGGAAGCGCAAGCTAAAAATGACCGCATCAACTACCCAACCATTAATCCAAGCTAAATGGTCAATATCTATGATCTAAATTGACGCTAATAAAAGATCACTGAACCAGTCTAAGTTTATCATAGATTTACAATCTGATAGTAGGTCACAATTCAATTGTCGATTACAACTTTATGATAACATTGAAATCATTTAAAAATTGCAATTAAGTCAACATGTTAATTTAATTTAGCATTAAGAATCGATCTAAATTAAAGTTTTAACAATTTATATACAATGGTACCAAGTCATAATATAATGTCTCGCGAATGATTAACATAAGTAACATGGTGGAATCATTAAAAACAATGCTTATTAAGTTGTGAAAACTAACTAAGGCCTTTCTCAAGGTAGTTCCTAAGAGAATCATCAATAAGCAAGGGGGTCCTTTGCATTAATTCCTTGGAATTCCTCTTGAATATGTAAGTAGTAAAAATGCTAACAAAAGTGAGAAGGTTTAATCAATTACTTCTAAGAGAAGTTATTTTCAAGAGAAGGAAATGAGTGCTTAAATTGATTACAAGGTGAGTGGAAAAATTCTAAACTTAATTTTTTGTCCCAACCCCTTTTAACCAAATTTCTCTTAAATAAATAAATCCCTTCTTTAAAAAACTAAAACTCACCATTTAGGAATCATCCTTTTCAACTGAAAGTACTATTTTGTAAACATTCCTTTTCATCACTAGATTAAATAATAATAAAAAAAACATTCATTTTTCAACTAGTTTTTATAATTAGTAAATGAAGACAGTAATCAGTAATTGCTTATGGTCCATTAATAGGTGAAGATAGTAATTGGTAATTGAAGGCTGTGAGTTAAGATAAGGAAAGTCAAATTCGCTAGGAAATTCGTGAGGAAAGGTTTAACTTGTGCATAAGGGAATTATAACTCATATCTTGATTCTTATTTACGACATAATAGATTAATTATAGGGAGCTGAAATCATTGGCCAGTAGAAAAAGACCAAGTCTTACATTTTACAAGTGAGAGATCGTGTGCATAAAATGTGTGCCCTTATGGGTATCAATGAAAGGAGAAGTAATTTTTCTGGTTATAATTGCGGGAATCTTCTCGATATATTTGAGGATTGTAATTATTAATATTGATTCTTATTTAAATGTTTCCCTTTTTTTGAGCACCAGAAAAATGTTAATAGACAGTAGGAAGAAAAGTTTTGAAACGAGAGGGCTAACTAGAGAGTAATACTCTTTCAGAGTACCCTTCTTGGAAACTTATCTCGCTGCCCGCACACATGGCACCAACTGTTGTAAAATTGAATGACCAACTACTGTAAAAATTGAATGCATGGTAATTGGTTGTCTAAAGAGGTAAAATCGATACTCTTCACCTCAACAACCATAGTCCCACCAATTAATAGCTACCAGTCCACCTCTTTTACCCATGCGCTTACTTGAATACCAGTCGTTGTTTGTACAGTAGCATTTATGAACACATGGACTAGCCTACCTTTACACAACACACCCTACCTTTATAAATGCATGGACTAGTAGGATGGATGGTTTTAAAACTCCTTGGTGTAAATACTAAAAACCATTAAAGATGTTGTGGGTAAACCTGGTGAAAACACCATTAAATTATGTGGCTTCCTTTAGCTATAACACTACTCATTCAAGCCAATATATCACTATCTGTGTATGCATTTGAAGGACTATGGGTGAGCATTGTGCGACCAACATTATCATTGGGTAGAAACATGTGTAATCTTTACCAATGGACAAGTTAAATTCGAACCATATGTAAAGAAAATCACAAGCATAGCGTTAAGTTCGTTATCCATTCCAGTACCATTCTAATCGCAGAGATAAAATTAATCATTTTTTTTGTGTTGAAATTACAGGCATGAGAAAAATCACTGCCCATAAAAATTAACACAAACAAGGATCGTTATATTGTTTTCAATAATTTAAACCATAGCAATCACAATCCAAGAAAAGCTAAATTCACTGACAGAAATAACAATTTTTTTTTTTTGTGTGTTGATTTCCATCATACAAATTATATGGACGCAGACTGGGAATGGAATCGTTTTGGCATTTTAGGATACCAACACCATGACGATTTAAATTTATCCAAGAAGAATGCTATGTTAAAATTGATCCATCCAACTATACACATGGGGTAAAAAAAAAATGAGATAACGACGAGATAAAAAAAGCAAGCCAAGGATGAAGAAAATCATCGCCAACAAACAAATGGGCAGAGTTGGATAATCACATCCAGGCGCAAGGAAACCTTCATCCAAGGACAACAATAGAGGTGGACGGCTAATAGGTTCGACGTTCAGCTCATCATCCTCGCACAGAAAAGCAGGGTGTTGAGATCCATAGGTCTGTTAATGCTAAGGCGACGACCATAAATCAGGCTCCTAGCTGACTGCTCAGATGAGGACTGATGAGATAATGATGAAATCTAACAACCTAAAGGTCACAATCAACACCACAGGGCGGTCACGACATGTGGGACATGAAGGTCATGAGAATCGATCAATCAATCAATCATCTAGGCTATAAAACCTTCAGTCGTGAAACTAGAGAACCAGTTACCTACCCAATAATCAAGCAGATCCAAATCACAAATCCTACAACAATCTAACATTCAAATGAAGGAGTGTACAGTTGAGTGTTCGCCTGCTTCGAGTGTCGTCCACGCGCTCTATGAAACTCCTTTTCGCTGGCCATTAAGACTTCACCGGTACCTCCCAGCCAATGCTAGGGGTACTCTTCTTCCCCCTTAGCCCCTCGAGCCGCAAAGTGGTGACACTCACTATCCATAGGTTTCATCTAGCTCCCATCTCGCCTCGCAAGGATGAGCTACCACTCCTCTCTAAGCTAGCAATCCCAACTACCACAAGTAAATCAGTCAAGTCGATACTTTTGCAGCGTAACATTACGTAAATAGAAGATCCCCCAACCTCCATCACCTCCCTTCATTATATAGAGTTTTGTGGTTCCTTACTTTCCATAAATTCTCTTTTAGTTGAGTTTTTATAATTAATTTCCTAAAAATTCCTCTCCGTACAAGGGCCCCCCATCCCCTACATTCCTCCAAAAATTATTTTTTTTAATTAAGTAATTATCTCTATTTCCCTCACCCACCTAGAGTTACTCCTAGAATCACTCCTAAGTGTCCCCAAATTCCCTTACAGGTTTTAAAGGCTTTCCCTATTATGAAATTGCTAATTCAGTTTAAAATTAGAAAGCTCTGAATGGTAGATTCTTTACTAAGTTGACTTTCCACTTTTTCCCTTAAGTTCCCCTTTTCCCCTTTTTATGTTACCTCTTTTCCCTAGTTTCCTATTTTTTTTATTTTCCCTCTTTCCCCTTTTTACTTAGAACTCAAAAAGGAAGGTGTGAAAATTAACCCTTTTCTTATTCAATTAGTATACTTTAATTTATTAAGGTAATAAAACAATTAATTCCCTTTTAAAATTTTAATCCAACATAATTTTTCGTTTTTATGAATAAATAAAATTTCAAATTTCATAATTATTATTTAAGTTGTTTTTATTTTTATTATTTTTATCACTATACATTTTTTTTTGTAGAAGACAAAATTTTACCGCTAGCGTAATTTAGACTTAGGCCTTAAATTTCATACTGGGCGACATTTAATTAGGGAAATTGTTTTAAAATTTTCTTCACATGGTTTTTGTCTTAGGGCCATCTAGGTTCATCCCTCTATCATCAACAATGTGATGTGCCCTTTAGGATGCACTAGGTGCTCCAAGGGTGTCATTTGGCTCATCTATTCATTTGCTCGACATGCCCTTCAGGACGCACCACATGCTCCAAGGGTGCCACTCTCCTCAATATGTTTCCTTTGCGCGACGTGCCCTTTAGGATGCACTACGTGCTCCAAGGGTACCACTCACCTCTTGACTGACTTGGTAGACATCAATAACCCCTAGAGTCAATACTCCGCTGGGTGAACTTGTGGGAGACTAAGGGATTCTAAGGAATAAGGCCCCCTCCTTATTGCGTGCCCTTTAGATTCATCGTGAGAGACTCTCGTAGTCTGCCCTCATGGCATCGTGGGTCCTCTTGAACTAGGTAATAGTTAACCTACAGTTCGAGCCATGGCAGGAGTGCTAGTAGGTTGTGGCAGGGCTGCTATCCACACCTCTCCCTCAACATCTCTGGTAGTCGTGCATGACCCCTTTTCTCCATATCTGAGTATGGTCGACAAGCTATTGTCATCCGTAATCATCAACAAATCATGTCAAAACATATCCATATCTTACCATCTAATCAGATGCACTAATATCACAATAAAAACAATCAAATGCCAATGGTACACTCCCTGAGTCAATCCAGAGTCCAAGGGTTCCATCGATGCCTCTAAATCCTCGAGGTCCAAAACCCTGCACACTCCGTAAACCAAGTCAATAGCACCTATCTATGTCAATGTATTAAAACAAACATGTCATCAACCCATAACGCCTCATAATAAAAATCAAAAGTTTTAATAGCGTAATAATCCAGATCACTTGCGAGCAAGTGTCCTCAAAGAATAAGTTCGCTCAGTATGCCAGAGCAGGATGTTACATACACCCCCTCTTGGTCTAAACTAAGTCCTGAAGTTTCACAATATATATGTTGAAATAAAGTGTATCATAGTATCATATGTCTATCTATCAAACAAAAATGGAAACTGTTGGCGCATATCATATGCATCCTCCTAGGTCACCGAGTGTGGACTATAATTGTCCCACTGGACCTTGAACTGATCTACCATTCGATGGTGTAGATGTCGAATGCAATGATCCAAGATGAAGAATGGCTCATCTGTGAGCGCTCCTTCATCTGATACATACAAGGAACTCATGTCAATAACATGTGTAGGATCACTAATATAATGTCTCAAAAAAGATACATGAAAAACATCGTGCATACGCCTCGAAGAATACGGCAAGGCTAGTCTATAGGCCACGGGCCCCTTTCTCTCCACGATCTTGAAAGGTCCCATGAACCTAGGAGAGATTTTAACTCCGTTCCAAAACTTGATTGAACTCTTATGTGGTTTAAACCGCAATAAGACTCGATCGTCGACCTCGTAACTACGGTCGACACGGTGCGCATCGGCATAACTCTTATGTCGATCCTGCGCTTCTTTAATCCCTTGTCTTATTGCTTTCATTTTCTTTTCCATTTCCTGGATCACTTCTAGTCCCACCAAGACCCTATCCTTAAGCCAATCCCAACTTAAGGGCATCCAACACGGTCACCCGTAAAGAAACTCGAAAGGCACCATCTTAATGGTGCTCTGGTAACTGTTGTTGTAAGCGAACTCTACTAGTGGTAAGAATTCTTCCCAACACCTTTGTTGGTGCATCACGTATATGCACAAGATGTCCTCCAAGGTTTGGTTAGTTCATGCAGTCTGCCCGTCAGTCTCATGGTGATATGTAGAACTAAAGTTAAGTTGGGCTCCCAAGGCCTCTTGTTAACTCGTCCAAAGTCGTCCTGTAAACATCGATCCTCGATCGGATATAATCCTCTTAGGCACGCCATGCAACCTCACAATATGACTGTTGAAAACTCTAGATATCTCAGGTGCCTGATATGTCATATGCACAGGAATAAAGTGAGCACTCTTCGTCAAAGTGTCTACTACTACGAAAATTGAGTCATGTCTCCTTCCCATCAGTGGAAAACCAACAATAAAATCCATCGAAATAACCTCCCATTTCAATTCCAGAATTACATGTGGTTGTAGTAATCCTACTGGGTGTCTATGTTCAGCCTTTACCTGCTGACATTCTAGAAATATGGCCACATAGTTGACTATGTCTGCCTTCATTCCCTTCCATAAGAATAAGGGTTTAATGTCTGCCCTCATCTTCTTGACTCCCGGATGAGCCATGTATACTGCTCTATGAACCTCACTTAGGATCAACATCCTCAACTCATCGTTTCGAAGTACGTAGATCCGACTTTCAAACCTCAATAAATGATTGCTATCAAATGAAAATCCCTCAAATGCATGGTCTGAAGAGGCAACACCGAAAAAATGGATGGTCTCCGACTCAATGCATCCGCCACTTTGTTCACTATTCCTTTTATGTAAGTAATCTTGAATTCGTACTTGCTAAGCAATTCCGACCAACTTCGTTGTCGCGCGTTCAGGCCGCTTTTCATAAATATGTGTTGTAGTCCACAATGGTCAGTCTTTAGTTCAAATTTTCGTGCAACCAAGTAGTGTCTCCAAACCTTCAAGGCATATACGATGGCTAACAACTTCAAATCATGCATCGCGTAGTTCTCCTGATGCCTTCTCAGTTTCCTTGAAATGTAAGCAATGACTCGTCCGTCTTGCATGAAGATTCCACCTAATCCTTCCTTGGATGCATCAATACATACCAAGAAGTCTGTGTCCATGTCAGGAACTTTTAGTATCGATGTTGTTGTCAACGAATCCTTGAGCGACCGGAATGCTTCCGCGTATTTCTCAGTCCAAACAAATTTCTTATTCTTCTTCTGCAACTCCGTGATCAGATTTTCTATCTTCGAAAATCCCTCGATGAACCGTCGATAGTATCCTGCTAAACCCATGAAGCTACACACTTTCGGGACATTCATCGGCGCAGGCCTTTCCATAATAGACTTGACCTTGGCTGGATCCATGACGATGCCTTCATCGTAGATGACATTCCCTAAGTAGTGAATCTTTGATTGATAAAAAGAGCATTTGGACAACTTCCCATACAATTTGTGCTCTCCCAGACACTATAGTACCAAATGTAAGTGCTCTTCATGCTCCTCCATCGTCTGAGAGTAAATCAAAATATCGTCAATGAACACTTGGATTAACTTGTCCAAGTACTCGCGGAACACCCCGTTCATCAAAATCATAAATACCCCTGGGGCATTTGTCAGTCCAAACGGTAAAACAATAAACTCATAATGTCTAAACCTCATCTTAAAGGCGGTATTAGGGACATCACCTTCCTTAATCCGTAACTGGTGGTATCCTAATCGCAAGTCGATCTTAGAGAACACTATCGCACCCTTTATTTGATTGAATAGATCTTCAATTCTTGGCAATGGATATTGATTCTTGATTGTGGCCTTGTTCAATTGACGATAGTCAATGCAGAGCCTCCACGACCCATCCTTCTTTCGTATGAAAATAATAGGTGCAGCCCACGGTGACATACTAAGACGTATCAGTCCTAGGTCAAGCAACTCCTTCATTTGCATTTTCAACTCTTGTAACTCCGGGGTCGACATCCACTAAGACGTTCTTGCTATCAGTTCAGTCCCTAGTTTTAGGTTTATGGTAAACTCCAATTCCCTCTCCAGTGGTATCCTAGGTAACTCCTCTGGAAACACGTCTGCAAACTCTTTCACCACTGGAAGGTGTTCTAGACCTTCCGCTACTCCCTTCTCATTTAACGCAAGGATCGCATAAAGCTTGCACCCCTTGCACATGCTCTTTTGAAGTTGCAAGGAAGAGATGAACCTCAGGGAAACTCCCTAGTTCTGTCCTACAATCACATGTCTCTATCCCTCGTCATCGACGAAGCTCAACCATTTCGTCTTAGAGTTGAGTATCACCTCATGCGATTCCAACCAATCCATACATATCACGACATCATAAGATCCTAGGATCATGACATACAGGTTGGCCCTTGTGACAAACTCTCCCAGGTTAAGGATACATCTCGTAACCTTTCCTCTCACCTTTTTCTTGGCTCCCGAAACCATCTCCTCGAAGCTAAACTTATCATGTTCGACTTCCTTTACCTTAATCCTTTTTAGTGCTGCACCAGAAATGAAACTCTCGGTAGCACTGGGATATATCAAAATACTAAGGGTCTGGTCAGCGACGGTACCTATCATCTCGAGCACTGTCGACTGATACTCTGCCTGGCAGTTATTCACCGCTGCATGAATCCAATGGGCCTTGCCCATATCTCCCATGGTAGAGGGTCTGGCTGATCCAAATGCACTAGTCCTCTCCACCGGGAAGTCACGTTGGTAGTGTGGATATCCACACATCCAACACCTCTTCTTCAGCTCAGTAGTCCTGGTACCCAAAGTAGAATATGATGGCCCACCAGCCTGGAATCCTGGTCTCTTCTACTGAACATGCCTAAACTGATGCTATTGCGTTCGACACTCTTGGTGATGCTGTGGTCCCTGATAAGGTGTCCTCTACTGAGGCGTCGGTCGCCGAGGTGTAGTGAAAGTGGATCCCCTCTGGAAGTCACGATATCCCAACATATGTCTAGCTAGTGTCTGATGCTACTGTGCTCCAGATGAAGCCTTCCCTGCTGGTCTCATTGGATTCCTAGTATGACCCACACTGATAAGCTCCTCCTCTGCTATGAGGGCCTTATGGATGGTAGCATGCAAGGTTTGAGGAATCAAAATCCTAACCTTTTCACATCGGCTGTCGTTAGGGCCAAACATGAACCTGTTGACCTTAAGTTTCTCAGTGTTAAGGTGAGGAGCATACCGGAGAAGCTCCATAAAATGGGCCTCGTACTTAGGCACCATCCAACCTCCCTGTCGTAAGGCGTTGAACTCACTGAACTGACGCTCAATGAATTCCTTTGAAAGGTACCTCTCTCGGAACAGTTCCCATGACACGTCTTCGATGACCATGTTCAACTGCGGTAGGAGCGTCTTCCACCATAGAAGAGTGCTCCCCTTCAGTTGAAATACCATCATGTGGACCTTCATGTTGGAGGTATAATCGCAAAGTGTGAAGCACATCACCATGTTCTCCAACCATGCCTTGACGGATGCACCATTTAGGGCACCAAAGAACTCGGGAAATTTGACCTTCTCGAGTTCACAGTTAAAGCTACTTGTACCGACCAGATCACACGGTAGAACCTTAGAGGGTGTCGGGGCCCTGGCCTCATCTCTATCCAAATGGTTGATCAGTGCCTCAGACATGCGCTAAAAAGATCTCATCATTCCGACTACGTCACCAACTATGATCGGCTCCTGTCCAAGAACCTGCTTGTCTCCCTAGGGGTTAGACCCCTCAGGCATGGATGCTATTGGAGGCGTCACACCTCCTCCCTTAGCACCCCATTATCTGCCTATGCGACGTCCTCTCACCATGATTACCTACACGAATACAAGTCAAATCGATTAGCAACAGTATAATCAATCATATCAATGAAAGACATAGTGACCCCAACTCGCGGAATGAACCAACTCTGATACCATATGTAACAAACCTCCCATTTAGTTATGACAACAAGCCTCACCTAACAAGTGCAATTTTTTTTTTGTGTGTGTGCATGTGTAGAAGGGTAATAAGGACACTATACTCGACAATGCATCACAATGTTGAACAAGATGCAAGCAACTCATGCAACAACAACATGACGACCAAACATAGAAGCTCATCAATCACGTAGAAGCAATGTACAACATTCAACCGATAAGAATAAAAATGACTACCCGTCTGTCCTACCCTGCAATGGTTAGGAACTCCATGACACATAAGCAACACTCAAGCCCAAGTTCCCATTGATTTTGACCATTTAAGGTCTCAGGGCTGGCGACTATTTTGAGGAACAAGGAGATGTCTACATTCCCCCCCCGACACAAGCAGACCAAGCACACTGAAAGTTTACCAACCAAGTACAAGCATTAATTGTAATGAACAACAATCCTCAACGAGATGCACAAGCTAAAAACAACCTCATCAACTACCCAACCATTAATCCAAGCTAAATGGTCAATATCTATGATCTGAATTGACGCTAATTACATATCACTGAACCATTCTAAGATTATCATATATTTACAATCAGATAGTAGGTCACAATTCAATTTCTGATTACAACTTTATGATAACATTGAAATCATTTAAAAATTGCAATTAAGTGAACATGTTAATTTAATTTAGCATTAAGAATCGATCTAAATTAAAGGTTTAACAATTTATATAGAATGGTACCAAGTCATAATATAATTTCTCGTGAATGATTAACATAAGTCACATGGTGGAATCATTAAAAGCAATGCTTGTTAAGTCATGAAAACTAACTAAGCCTTTTCTCAAGGTAGTTCCTAAGAGAATCATCAATAAGCAAGGGGGTCCTTGGCATTATTTCCTTGGAATTCCTCTTGAATATGTAAGTAGTAAAAATGCAAACAAAACTGAGAAGTTTTAATCAATTACTTCTACGAGAAGTTATTTTTAAGAGAAGGAAATGAGTGCTTAAATTGATTACAAGGTGAGTGGAAAAATTCTAAACTTAACTTATTGTCCCAACCCTTTTTAACCAAATTTCTCTTAAATAAATAAATCCCTTGTTTAAACAACTAAAACTCAACATTTAGGAATCATCCATTTCAACTGAAAGTACTATTTTGTAAACATTCCTTTTCATCACTAAATTAAATAATAATAAAAAAAGCATTCCTTTTTAAATTACTTTTAATAATTAGTAAATGAAGACAGTAATCAATAACTACTTATGGTCCATTAATAGGTGAAGACAATAATTGGTAATTGAAGGTTGGGAGTTAAGATAAGGAAAGTCAAATTCGCCAGGAAATTCGTGAGGAAAGGTTTAACATGCGCAGAAGGGAATTATAACCGATACCTTGATTCTTATTTACGACAGAATAGGTTAATTACAGGGAGCTGAAATCGTTGGGCAGTAGAAAAAGACGAAGTCTTAATTTTTACAAGTGATAGATCATGTGCGTAAAATGTGTGCCCTTGTGGGTATCAATGAAAGGAGAAGTAATTTTTCTGGTTATAAATGCAGGAATATTCTCGATATATTTGAGGATCATAATTATTAATATTGATTCTTATTTAAATGTTTCCCTTTTTTTGAGCACTAGAAAAATGTTAACATATAGTAGGAAGAAAAGTTTTGAAACGAGAGGGCAAACTAGAGAGTAATCTTCTTTCAGAGTACCCTTCTTGGCAGGTTATCTCGCTGCCCGCACACATGGCGCCAACTTCTGTAAAATTGAATGACCAACTACTGTAAAAATTGAATGCATGGTAATTCGCTGTCTAAAGGGATAAAATCGATACTCTTCACATCAACAACCACAGTCCCGCCAATTAATATCTACCAATCCACCGCTTTTAACCATGCGCATATAGTAGCATTTATAAACACATGGACTGGCCTACATTTAAACAACATGCCCTACCTTTATAAACACATGGACTGGCAGGGTGGATGGCTTTAAAACTCCGTGGTGTAAATACTAGAAACCATTAAAGATGTTGTAGGTAAACCTAGTGAAAATGCCATGAAATTATGTGCCTGCCTCTAGCTATAACACTACTCATTAAAGCCAATATATCACTATCTGTGTATGCATTTGAAGGACTTTGGGTGAGCGTTCAGTGACTAGAATTATCATTGGGTAGAAACATGTGTAATCTTTACCAATGGACAGGTTAAATTCGACCATAAGTAAAGAAAATCGCAGACACAACGTTAAGTTCGTTATCCATTCCAGTACCATTCTAATCACAGAGATAAAATTAATATTTTTTTTGTGTGTTGAAATTACAAGCATGAGAAAAATCACCACGCAGAAAAATTAACGCAGACAGGGATCGTTATAATGTTTTCAATAATTTAAAGCATAGCAATCACAGTCCAAGAAAAGATATATTCCTGACAGAAATAACAAACGTTTTTATTGTGTGTTCATTTCCAACATACAAACTATATGGATGCAGATAGGGAATGGAATCATTTTGTCATTCTAGGATACCAACACCATGTCGATTTAAATTTATCCAAGAACAATGCTGTGTTAAAATTTATCCATCCAACTATACACACGGGGTAAAAAAAGAACGATATAACGACGAGATAAAAAAATCAAGGTGAGGATGAAGAAAATCTTCGCCAACAAACAAATGGGTAGAGTTGGATAATCACATCCAGGCGCAAGGAAACCTTCAGCCAAGAACAACAACAGAGGTGGACGGCTGATAGGTTCGATGTTCACTTCATCATCCTCACACAGAAAAGCAGGGAATTGAGATCCATAGGTCCTTTAACGTTAAGGTGATGACCATAGATCAGGCTCTTGGATGACTGCTCAGACAAGGACTGACTAGCTAAAGACGAAAGCTAACTACCTCAAGGTCACAATCAACACCACAGGGCGATCACGACATGCGGGAAACTAAGGTCATGGGAATCAATTAATCAATCAAGCAGCTAGGCTATAAAAACTTCAGTCATGAAACTAGACAACCAGTTTACCTACCCAATAATCAAGCAGATCCAAATCATAAATCCTACAACAATCTACCATTCAAGCAAAGGAGCATACCATTGCCTGTTCACCTTCTCCAAGTGTCGTCTGCATGCTCCATGCAGCTCTCGCTCACTGACCGTTGAGACTTCACCAGTACCTCTCAGCCAATGTTAGGGGTGCTTTTATTCCCCCTTAGCCTGCCAAGTTGCAAAGGGGCCACACTCACTAGCCAGAGGTTTCGTCTAGCTCCCAACTCACCTTGCAAGGCCGAGCTACCACTCCTCTCCAAGCTGGGAATCCCAACTCCCACAAGTAAATCAGTCAACTCAATATTTTTATAGTGTAACATTACGCAAACAGAATATCCCCCAACCTCCATCACCTCCCTTCATTATATAGAGTTTTGTGGTTCCTTACTTTCGATAAATTCTCTTTCAGTTAAGTTTTTATAATTAATTTCCTAAAAATTCCTCTACGTACAAGTGTCCCCCATCCCCTACATTCCTCCAAAAATTAATTTATTTAATTAAGTAATTATCTCTATTTCCCTCACCCACCTAGAGTTACTCCTTGAATCACTCTTAGGTGTCCCCAAATTCCCTTACAGGTTTTAAAGGCTTTCCCTATTATGAAATTGCTAATTCAGTTTAAAATTAGAAAGCTCTGAATGGTAGATTCTTTACTAAGTTGACTTTCTGCTTTTTCCCTTAAGTTCCCCTTTTTCCCTTTTGATGTTACCACTTTTCCGTAGTTTCCTATTTTTTTTATTTTCCCTCTTTCCCCTTTTTACTTAGAACTCAAAAAGGCAGGTGTGAAAATTAACCCTTTTTCCCTTTTCTTATTTAATTAGTATACTTTAATTTATTAAGGCAATAAAACAATTAATTCCCTTTTTAAATTTTAATCCAACATAAATTTTCTTTTTTATGAATAAATAAAATTTCGAAGATCATAATTATTATTTAAGTTGTTTTTATTTTTATTATTTTTATGACTATATATTTTTTTAATAGAAGACAAAATTTTACTACTAGCGTAATTTAGACTTAGGCCTTAAATTTTGTATTGGGCGACATTTAATTAGGGAAATTTTTTTAAAATTTTCTTAACAGGTTATTTGTTTTAGGGCCATCTAGGTTCGTCCCTCTATCATCAACAATGTGATGTGCCCTTCAATATGCACTAGGTGCTCCAAGGGTGCCATTCTCCTCATCTATTCCTTTGCTCGACGTGCCCTTTAGGATGCACCACGTGCTCCAAGGGTGCCACTCACCTCAATATGGTTCCTTTGCACAACATACCCTTCAGGATGCATTACGTGCTCCAAGGGTACCACTCGCCTCTTCACTGACTTGGTAGACATCAATAACCCCTGGAGTCAATACTCTGCCAGGTGAACTTGTGGGAGACTAAGGGCTTCTAAGGAATAAGGTCCCCGCCTTATTGCATGCCCTTTAGATTCATCGTGAGAGACTGTCACAGTCTGCCCTAATGGCATCATGGGTCCTCTCGAACTAGGTAATTGTTAACCTATAGTTCAAGCCACGGAAGGAGTGCTAGTAGGCTATGTTAGGGATGTTGTCCACACCTCTCCCTCAACATCTCTGGTAGTCGTGCATGACCCCTTTACTCCATATGTGAGTCTGTTTGACAAGCTATCGTCATCCTACATCATCAACAAATAATGTCAGAACATATCCATATCATACCATCTAATCAGATGCACTAATATCATAGTAAAAACAATCAAACCCCAATGGTACACTCCCTGACTCGATCTGGAGTCCAAGGGTTCCATCGATGCCTCTACATCCTCGAGGGCGAAAATCCTGCACAATCTGTAAACCGAGTCAATAGCACCTATCTATGTCAATGTAGTAAAACAACATGTCATCAACCCTTAACACCTCATAGTCAAAATCAAAAGTTTTAATAGCATAATAATCCGGATCACTTGTGAGCAAGTGTCCTCAAAGAATAAGTTTGCTCAGTGCGCTAGAGCGGGATGTTACATACACCCCCTCTTGGTCTAAACTTCATCCTGAAGTTTCACAGTATATATGCTAAAATAAAGTGTATCACAGTATCATATGTCTATATATCAAACAAAAATGAAACTGCTGGCGCATATCATATGCGTCCTCCCAGGTCTCCAAGTGTGAACTATAATTGTCCCACTGGACCTTGACCTGATCTATTGTTCGACAGTGTAGCTGTCGAACACGATGATCCAAGGTGCAGACCAGATCATTCGTGAGTGCTCTCTCCTTTGATACCTGCAAGGAAATCATGTCAATAACATGTGTAGGATCACTAATATAATGTCTCAAAACAAATACATGAAAAACATCGTGCATACGCCTCAAAGAATCTAGCAAGGCTAGTTGATAGGCCATGGGATCCTTTCTCTCCATGATCTCAAAAGGTTGCATGAACCTAGGAGAGAGTTTATCTCCCTTCCCAAAATTGATTGAACTCTTATGCGGTCTAACCCCCAAGAAGGCTCGATCACTGACCTTGTAACTATGGTCGACACGGTGCGCATCAACATAACTCTTCTGTCGATCCTGAGCTTTTTTAATCCTTTGCCTTATTGTTTTCATTTTCTCTTCCATTTCTTGGATCACTTATGGTCCCACCAGGACCTTATCCTCAAGCCGATCCCAACTCAAGGGAATCTGACATGGTCGCCCGTAAAGAAACTCGAAAGGCACCATCTTAATGGTGCTCTGGTAACTGTTGTTGTAAGCAAACTCCAATAGTGCCAAGAATTCTTCCCAACACCTTTGTTGGTCCATAACGTACATGTGAAACGTGTCCTCCAAGGTTTGGTTCATTCATTCAGTCTTCCCGTCAGTCTTTGGGTGATACGTAGTACTAAAGTTAAGCTAGGTTCCCAAGGCTGCTTGGAAACTTGTCCAAAATTGTCTTGTAAACACCAATCCTCGATCGGATATAATCCTCTTAGGCACACCATCCAGCCTCACAATCGCACTGATAAAACCTCTAGCTATGTCAGGTTTCTGATACATCATATGCACAGGAATAAAGTGAGCACTCTTTGTCAGAGTGTCTACTACTATGAAAATCGAGTCATGTCTCCTTGCCGTCAGTGGAAAACCAACAATAAAATCCATCGAAATAACCTTCCATTTTGATTATGGAATTTCATTTGGTTGTAGTAATCCTACTGGGTGTCTATTTTCAGCCTTTACTTGTTGACATTCTAGAAATATGGCCACATAGTTGACTATGTCTACCTTCATTCCGTTCTAGAAGAATACGGGTTTAAGGTTTGCCCGCATCTTCGTGACTACCGGATGAGCCATGTATACTGCTCTATGAGACTCACTTAGGATCAACATCCTCAACTCATCATTTGGCGGTACGTAGATCCTACTTTTAAACCTCAATAAACCATCGCTATCAAATAAAAATCCCTCAAATCGTGGTACCATCATTGTGTTTTTTCCAATAAAACCCTTGACATCTTTGTACCAGTGATCGTCATGCTGTACGGTTAGAATATTTTCACGTAGGTTCATCTAAAGAGGAAACACCGAAACGATGCATGGTCTCTGACTCAATGCATCTGCCACTCTGTTCATTGTTCCTTTTATGTAAGTAATCTCAAAGTTGTACTCGCTAAGCAATTACGACCAACATCGTTGTCGCGCGTTCAGGTCGCTTTGAGTAAATATGTGTTGTAGTCCACATTGGTCAGTCTTTGGTTCAAATTTTTGTCCAACCAGGTAGTGTCTTCAAACCTTCAAGGAATATATGATGGATAACAACTCCAAGTCATGTGTTGCGTAGTTCTCCTCATGCCTTCTCAATTTCCTCAAAATGTAAGAAATTACTCGTCCGTCTTGCATCAATGCATACCAAGAAGTCTATGTCCATGTCAGGGACTTTTAGTATCAATGTTGTTGCCAAAGACTCATTGAGCCTCTGAAATGCTTCCGTGCATTTCTCGGTCCAAACAAACTTCTTGTTCTTCTTCTGCAACTCTGTGATCGGATTTGCTATCTTCAAAAATCCCTCAACAAACCGTCGATAGTATCTTGCTAAACCCATGAAGCTACGCACTTCCAGGACATTCGTCGGCACAGGACATTCCATAATAGATTCGACCTTGGCTGGATCCATGGAAATTCCATCGCCGAAGATGAAATGCCCTAAGTAGTGAATCTTCGATTGATAAAGAGAGCATTCAGACAACTTCCCATACAATTTGTGCTCTCGTAGACAATCTGGTACCAAGCGCAAGTGCTCATCATGCTCCTCCATCATCTGAGAGTAAATCAAAATATCATCAATGAACACTTGGATGAACTTGTCTAAGTACTCACGGAACACCCCGTTCATCAAAATCATAAATACCCCAGGGGTGTTTGTCAGTCCAAATGGTAAAACAGTAAACTCGTAATGCCCAAACCTCCTCTTAAAGGAGGTCTTAGGGACGTCACCTTCCTTAATCCATAACTGGTGGTATCCTGATCGCAAGTCAATCTTTGAGAACACTGTCGTGCCCTTCATTTGATCGAACAGATCATCAATTCTTGGAAATGAATATTGATTCTTGATCATGGCCTTGTTCAATTGACAGTAGTCAATACATAGCCTCCATGACCCATCCTTCCTTCGTATGAAAATAACAAGTGCACCCCACGGTGACACACTAGGATGTATCAGTCCCAGGTCCAATAACTCCTTTAGTTGCATTTTCAACTCTTGTAACTACGGGGTCGACATCCGATAAGGCGTTCTTTCTATCGGTTCAGTCCCCGGTTTTAGGTCTATGGTAAACTCCAATTCCCTCTCCGGCGACATCCCAGGTAACTCCTCCAAAATCACGTCTACAAACTCTTTCACCACCGGAAGGTGTTCTAAACCTTCCGCTACTCCCTTCTCCTTTAATGCAAGGATCACATAAAGCTTTCACCCCTTGCGCATGCTCTTCCGAAGTTGCAAGGAAGAGATGAACCTCAGGGAAACTCCCTGATTTCGTCCTACAATCACATGTCTCTGTCCCTCGTCATCAACCAAGCTTAACCATTTCATTTTAGATTTGAGTATTGCCTCATGCGATTCCAACCAATCCATACCAATCACGACATCATAAGATCCTAGGATCGTGACGTACAAGTTGGCCCTTGTGAAAAACTCTCCCAGGTTAAGGATACATCCCATAACTGGTAGTGTGGATCCCCACACATCCAACACCCCTTCTTCAGCTCAATAGTCCTAGTACCCAAAGTAGAAGATGACAGCCCACATCTTGGAATCCTGGTCTCTTCTGCTGAACAGGCCTAAACTGTTGTTGCTACGGTCAACGCTCTTGCTGATGTTGTGCTCCCTGATAAGGTGTCCGCTACTGAGGCATTGGTCATCGAGGTGTGGTGAAAGTGGATCCCCTCTGGAAGCCATGATATCCTTGCATATGTCTTGCTGGTGTCTGATGTTGTTGTGCTCCAGATGAAACCTGCCCTGCTGGTCTCGCTGGAGTCCTAGTCTGACCCCCGCTGATAAGCTCCTCCTCTACTATGAGGGCCTTTTGGATGTCATCATGCAAGGTTTGAGGCATCAAAATCCTAACCTTTTCACATAGGTTGCTATTAAGGCCGAACACGAACCCGTTGACCTTAAGTTTCTCAGTGTTAAGGTGTGGAGCATACTGGAGCAACTCCATAAAATGGGCCTCGTACTCAGGCACTGTACGACCTCCTTGTCGTAAGGCGTTGAACTCACTGAGCTGATGCTCAATGAATTCCTCTGAAAGGTACCTCTCTCAGAACCTTTCCTTGAACAGTTCCCATGACACGTCTTCGATGGCCATGTTCAGCTGCGGTAGGAGCGTCTTACACCATAGAAGAGCACTCCCCTTTAGTTGAAATACCGTCATGCAGACCTACATGTTGGAGGTATAATCGCAAAGTGAAAAGCACATTTCCATGTTCTTCAACCATGCCTTGGCGGATACACTGTCTGGGGCACCAAAGAACTTGGGAAATTTGACCTTCTCGAGTTCACGGTGAATGCTACCTGTACCGACGAGACTGCACGGTGGAACCTTAGTGGGTGTCGTTGCCCTAGCATCATCTCTATCCAAATGGCTGATCAATGCCTCGGACATGCGCTGAAAAGATCTCATCATTCTGACTATGTCACCAACTGCTATCTGCTCTTGTCTGTAAAAACCCTCCCCGTTATGACAACAACTCTGATAACAGGTGCACAATTGTTTTTTGTGTTTAAGGTGTGTGCACACGTGTAGAAGTAACAGACAATCTAGACTCTATGTCGCCACTCGACGTCCAACAAGACGCAATAACGGTGAACATAAAAAGACAACAATGACGCGTGACAAGTAACTGCATGCATAACGACGATCACACGACGATAAGTAGAACTGACTACCCGTTGTCCTACCATGCAATGGTTAGGACCTCCAAGACACATAAGAAACACTCAAGCCCAGGTTCCCATCGATTTTAACCATTTAAGGTCTCAGGGCTGGCGACTGTTCTGAGGAACATGGAGGTGTCTACATCCCGCCCAACACAAGCAGACCAAGCACACGGAAAGTTCACCAACCCAGTACCACATTAATTTTAAGAACAACACGCTTCCTTTACTAACTCAGAATAATTCTATTGTGCTTAATTCAAGAACATTTCAACATATAAGTTCGTCCTTAACAATAACATTACAATTCTGTTATCATGAACTAATAAACACATCAAATTTCTATCACCTTGACTTTGCGCAATAACAGGCACCTCCATCAATAGGTGACCTCCATAAAAATACAACTACATTAAATTTTTCATAATGACAACACCATTGCATATTTAAAATCAAATAACCTAACAATAATCCCTTTCATTGAAACTACCTTATCTTTATCACAATTGCCATAACTTGAACACTATCTTTATTACATTCTGATATAAGGACTTGCAATTTAACCATCTAAGCTGCAAGGTCATTGCACTAATGATTAATACATTACTGTTCCAATATATTGCATCAGATTACAGGGTCAATTCCTCACATTTAATTCATACATTCCATCCTAAGACGATTCATTATATTAGCATTACCTTACCTTCATTATACTATGGTGTAGTGGTAATGCAATAACTTGTTGAAATAACTTTACAATACATTATCTTCAATAAATTTACCCTAACATAATGTAAAAACGTAATAATGTAATAACTCTTAATCTGGCGGGTACATTTGGGTAGTAATTAATATGGAGGTTACCTGATTTTAGTAAGGCAGTAATAATGATACGGCAGTGAGATTTAAATACAAATGACGAAATATAAAAAATATCAATTTAACTAAAATAAGGAAGGTAACAATCTGAAAAGTAATGCTCATGATAATCTTTTTTTTTTGTGGACAGAGTTTGATGGTTTACCCACAAATGACGAGAGATCATAATAACAATTTAGCAATAATAAGAATAAAACAATTCTGGAAGAAATGGTTCTGAAAATCCTTTCAACGCTAACTGGGTTTACAGTTTAGATTATAAGGAATCATAAATAATTATGAATCCTGTACAGTTTGGGAGTATAATGGTGAAATTCCAGTATCATTACAATAACATTATCTTTAATACAATTACCTTTACATTTTGCAAGACCATGAATAAGAGTAATAATGACATTCTTTACGTTTTCATAAATACTGTTGTTTATATTGTTTTATTTTTTTAGTTAGGTGCATGCACATCTTGTTTTTTATTTATTCTGTTTAATTATCATTGTTGATTACTCTAATCTCACAAGTTTTAGTGAGTCTGCTTCAACATTTTGACATCATTGTAGGGTTTCGAGTTTGACAACGTGGGTGATCCAAGTTTTTGGTGGTTACAACAACTAGAGCTAATTCAAGGTATAAAGATGCGGATAAATGTTTTGGTAAATTTATGGCTCTTGGAGATGAGGAGGCGAACTGTGAGGGAAGACAAGATCCAGCTACTTCAAGCTAAGATTATGTGCATATGACTTCATTTTAATCAGATCCATCAAGTATTGGTTGAGAACATCAAAGTCATTTAGGTATATGGTAAACATGTTTTTGTTTTCTTTTATTTGATTTGTTGATTGCAGTTTTGGATAAGATGTTGTAAATCACATGCCAAGGGGAATATCGTGGCAAGATAATAAATTGGTATTTCTAGGGTTATAACGTTCTGAACAAATGGCAGGAGGCCAAATATAATTACAATCCCTTGCTACTGAGGAGGCTGTAGTAGAGAATGTCTTGGCTGATCTGAATAATAGATTGTCAGTAAGTTTGTTGATGGATCTGTTCTCTAGGTTGGACCTCAACCCCTGCATGGAGGAAAGTGACAAGGAGAACATTTCCTGTCCACCTTGGGAGACTCGCAAAGGCAGAGTAGAGGTCGAGAGAGATACAACCCTTTTTTTGCATAGTCTTCGAGAGGAGGAAATCGAGTTTTGGTCTATATCTCGGTAGTTGGGAAGGAGGTCAGGGGTTGGCCTTGACACAGCATACACCATGTCTAACATATAAAAACGATTATATTATTGGGGTCTATAAGTCCTCAGGGGTTAGTGAGCCATATAAGTCAATTTAATGGGTCATGTGTTTGGAATCTGGATGCTCCAATGCCTACATACCGCCCTACATTGGAAACAATATTAGTGGAAAGGCATGATGCCATGGATGAAGCTATCTCAAGTTTGGATGCTAACTCATCCACTCCACAGACGTCTCTGCACTCCCCTGCAGACTAAATAAGGCGAAATGCCAGGAAGATTTTACAAGGGCAGAATGTCTACACCCTCAGCGAAATGCGCAGTAGCTAGGTAAAACGAGACTGTCGTACGATTTTTCCTGAACAGAACATTCTATACTTGCTCGTAAAAGGAAATACACCCTGGTGTAATTGGCGGATTCAAAGTCAAATTAATTAGGTCAACCAAGGTGGATTAGGGCTCGATCGAATGATGGATTAGGGTTCCACAAGATAAGTCTCCTGGATGGCGGGTTAAGGTTCCACATGTTGCAATTGCGGCAACACATGTGCATGAGGATAATAAACGAAACAATAAACAAACGAATGCCCTCGTAAATCAGAATACGCCCACTATCAAGGAAAATTCCATATTCCTAATAAATAAATAAAAATGTACGCATTCTCGCCAATGGATAATGTACCCAACCTAGAACGATGAATAAATTTTTACGCAGTCCAGGATACAACAAAAATTATTTTATTTACACGGTCCAGATTCGCATAAGGACGTGGTGAAAACTAATTACACAGTTATGGACTAAAATTTACGACCTCCAGAAAGAGAATAAAACATCATGCCACCCAGAGCAATGAGAACAAAAGAATTAAAAACATTAACACAACCCAGAATGTAAACGATAACTATTTTACATAGCCATAGAATAAATTTTACGCCATCCAGAATGAGAATAAAATATATGCAGACCTGAGTAATGGAAATAAAATAAAAAAATTACTACAGTCCAGGATGTAAACAATAACTATTTACACTGTCTTTCATTCTACCGAAGGGCGTACCTTTCCCTGTTCGCCTCCTCCGAAGGTTTGTCTGCGCGCTCCGTGCAATCCTGCTCTGTGCTGACCGTAGAGGACTCACCGCTACCTCCCAGCCAAATGCTAGGGGTACTCTGCTTCCTACTCAGCCCCCCGAGCCGCAAAGGGGCCACACACAATCCAGACAGTAACCTAGCATCCCAGCTCGCCTCCAAGGCTGAGCTACCACTCAAGTCAGCTGAGAAAATCCCCAACTCCTACAAGCAATCAGTTCCCTTTCTCCAGTTTGGCAGCATAACAATACCTAATAGTTGAAGCCCTTCCTTTCCCCCATCCCCTTTCTTTTATCCTCCTTCTGACCTAATCACATTTTTCTTTAGGTTTTTAATCAAAAACCCTAAATCATATTTCTTTTAAGTTTCCCCCCCCTTTTATTTTTTTTTTCTTTTATTATTTTTTTGAAAACTCCAAAAGGTAAA
>ML786584.1:218456-246532 GCA_009831015.1 Picea engelmannii | reverse complement strand
CCCTTTTTAACCAAATTTCTCTTAAATAAATAAATCCCTTCTTTAAACAACTAAAACTCACCATTTAGGAATCATCCTTTTCAACTGAAAGTACTATTTTGTAAACATTCCTTTTCATCAATAAATTAAATAATAATAAAAAAGCAGTCCTTTTTCAACTACTTTTTATAATTAGTAAATGAAGACAGTAATCGGTAACTACTTATGGTCCATTAATAGGTGAAGACAGTAATTGGTAATTTAAGGCTGTGAGTTAAGATAAGGAAAGTCAAATTCGCTAGGAAATTCATGAGAAAAGGTTTAACATGCGCAGAAATGAATTATAACCCATATCTTGATTCTTATTTATGACAGAATAAGTTAATTATAGGGAGCTGAAATCATTGGGCAGCAGAAAAAGACGAAGTCTTAAATTTTACAAGTGAGAGATCATGTGCATAAAATGTGTGCCCTTGTGGGTATGAATGAAAGGAGAAGTAATTTTTATGGTTATAAATGCGGGAATATTCTAGATATTTTTGAGGATCCTAATTATTAATATTGATTCTTATTTAAATCTTTCCCTTTTTTTGAGCACCAGAAAAATATTAACAGACAATAGGACGAAAAGTTTTGAAACGAGAGGGCTAACTAGAGAGTAATCTTCTTTTAGACTACCCTTCTTGGCAGGTTATCTCACTGCCTGCACACATGGCGCCAATTGCTGTAAAATTGAATGACAAACTGCTGTAAAAATTGAATGCATGGTAATTCGTTGTCTAAAGGAGTAAAATCGATACTCTTCACATCAACAACCACAATCCTGCCAATTAATAGCTACAAGTCTACCACTTTTAAGCATGCACATACTTGAATACCAGTCGCGGTCTGTACAATAGCATTTATAAACATATGGACTAGCCTACCTTTACAAAACACGCCCTACCTTTATAAATGCATGGACTGGCAGGGTGGATGGCTTTAAAACTCTTTGGTGTAAATACTGGAAACCATTAAAGATGCTACGGGTAAACCTGGTAAAAACGCCATTAAATTATGTGGCTACCTCTATCTGTAACACTACTCATTCAAGCCAATATATCACTATCCATGTATGCATTTGAAGGACTTTGGGTGAGCGTTGTGTGACCAGCATTATCATTGGGTAGAAACATGTGTAATCTTAAACAATGGAAAGGTTAAATTCGAACCATAATTAAAGAAAATCGCAGACACAACGTTAAGTTCGTTATCCATTCCAGTACCATTCTAATCGCAGAGATAAAATTAATCTTTTTTTGTGTGTTGAAATTATAGGCATGAGAAAAATCACTACCCAGAAAAATTAACACAGGCAGGGATCGTTATAATGTTTTCAATAATTTAAAGCATAGCAATCATAGTCCAAGAAAAGATAAATTCACAGACAGAAATAACAAACGCTTTTTTTTTTGTGTTCATTTCCAACATACAAATTATATCGACGCAGACAGGGAATGGAATCATTTTGGCATTCTAGGATACCAACACCATGCCGATTTAAATTTATCCAAGAACAACGCTACATTAAAATTGATCCATCCAACTATACACATGGGGTAGAAAAAGAAAAAGATAACGACGAGATAAAAAAAACAAGATGAGGATGAACAAAATATTCTCCAACAAACAAATGGGCAGAGTTTGATAACTGCATCCAGGTGAAAGGAAACCTTCAGCCAAGGACAACAATAGAGGTGGATGGCTGATAGGTTCGACATTCACCTCATCATCCTCTCACAGAAAAGCAGGTCGTTGAGATCCATAAGTACTTTAATACTAAGGTGATGACCATAGATCAGGCTTCTGGCCAGCTTCTCAGGTGAGGATTGACTAGTTAAGGATGAAATCTAACTACCTCAAGGTCACAATCAACACCACAAAGCAATCACGACATGCAGGAAACGAAGGTCATGGGAATCAATCAATCAATCAATCAACTAGGCACCACGTGCCCCAAGGGTGACACTCGCCTCAATATGTTTCCTTTGCGTGACGTGCCTTTCAGGATGCACTACGTGCTCCAAGGGTACCACTCTCCTCTTGACTGACTTGGTATACATCAATAACCCCTAGAGTCAATACTCCGCCAGGTGAACTTCTGGGATAGTAAGGGATTCTAAGGAATAATTCCCTCGCCTTATTGCGCACCCTTTAGATTCATCGTGAGAGACTGTCACAGTCTTCCCTCACGACATCATGGGTCCTCTCGAACTAGGTAATTGTTAACCTACAGTTTGAGCCACGGTGGGAGTGCTAGTAGGTTGTGGCAGGGCTGTTGTCCACACCTCTCCCTCAACATCTCTGGTAGTCATGCGTGACCCCTTTACTCCATATGTGAGTCTGGTCGACAAGCTATCGTCCCCTGCATCATCAACAAATCATGTCAGAACATATCCATATCATACCATCTAATCAGATGCACTAATATCATAGTAAAAACAATCAAACCCCAATGCTACATTCCCTGACTCGATCCAGAGTCCAAGGGTTCCATCAATGCCTCTACATCCTCGAGGTCCAAAATCCTGCACACTCCGTAAACTGAGTCAATAGCACCTATCTATGTCAATGTAGTAAAAACACATGTCATCAATCCATAACACCTAGTAATCAAAATAAAAAGTTTTAATATCATAATAATCCAGATCACTTGGGAGCAAGTGTCCTGAAAGAATAAGTTCGCTTATTGCACTAGAGAAGGATGTTACATACACCCCTCTTGGTCTAAACTTCCTCCCGAAGTATAACAATATATATGATGAAATAAAGTGTATCACAGTATCATATGTCTATCTATCAAACAAAAATGGAAATTGTTGGCGCATATCATATGCATCCTCCTAGGTCTTCGAGAGCGGACTATAATTGTCCCACTGGACGTTGACCTGATCTACCATTCGACGGCGTAGGTGTCAAACACGATGATCCAAGATGCAGACTGACTCAGCCGTGAGCGCTCCCTCCTTCAATACCTGCAAGGAACTCATGTCAATAACATGTGTAGGATCACTAATATAATGTCTCAAAATAGATACATGAAAAAAATCGTGCATATGCCTCAAAGAATCCGGTAAGGCTAGTCGATAGTCCACGGGCCCCTTTCTCTCCATGATCTCGAAAGGTCTCATGAACCTAGTAGAGAGTTTAGCTCCCTTCCCAAACTTTATTGAACTCTTATCTGGTTTAACCCGCAAGAAGACTCAATCGTCGACCTCATAACTACAGTCGAAACGGTGCACATCGACATAACTCTTCTATCGATCCTGCACTTCTTTAATCCTTTGTCTTATTGTTGTCATTTTCTCTTCCATTTCTTGGATCACTTTTGGTCCCACCAGGACCCTATCCTCAAGTCGATCCCAACTCAAGGATGTCTGACATGATCTCCCTTAAAGAAACTCGAAAGGCGCCATCTTAATGGTGCTCTCGTAACTATTGTTGTAAGCGAACTCCACTAGTGACAAGAATTCTTCCCAATGCCTTTGTTGGTCCATAACGTACATGCGCAAAATGTCCTCCAAGGTTTGGTTCATTCATTTAGTCTTCCCGTCGGTCTCTTGGTGATACGCAGTACTAAAGTTAAGCTGGGCTCCCAAGGCCTCTTGGAAACTCATCCAAAATCATCCTATAAACACCGATCCTCGATCGGATATAATCCTCTTAGGCATGCCATGCCGCCTCACAATATCACTGATAAAAAATCTAGCTATGTTAGGTGTCTGATACATTGTATGCACAGGAATAAAGTGAGCACTCTTCATTAGAGTGTCTACTACTATGAAAATCGAGTCATGTCTCCTTGCCGTCAGTGGAAAACCAACAATAAAATCCATCGAAATAACCTCCCATTTCGATTCCAGAATTACATGTGGTTGTAGTAATCCTGTTGGGTGTCTATGTTCATCCTTTACTTGTTGACATTCTAGACATCTGGCCACATAGTTGACTATGTCTGCCTTCATTCACTTTTAGAAGAATAAGGTTTTAAGGTCTGCCCTCATCTTCATGACTCCCGGATGAGCCATGTATACTGCTCTATGAGCCTCTCTTAGGATCAACATCCTCAACTCATAATATGGCGGTACGTAGATCCAACTTTTAAACCTCAATAAACCATCGCTATCAAGTGAAAATCCCTCAAATCGTGGTACCATCATTGTGTTTTTTCCGATAAAACCCTCAAGCTCTTTGTACCATTCATCGTCATGCTGTAAGGTTAGAATATTTTCACGTAGATTTGTCTGAAGAGGCAACACCAAAAATATGCATGGTCTCTGACTCAATGCATCCACCACTCTTTTCACTGTTCCTTTTATGTAATTAATCTCGAATTCGTACTCGCTAGGCAATTCTGACCAATGTCATTGTCACGCGTTTTGGTCGCTTTCTATAAATATGTGTTGTAGTCCACAATGGTAAGCCTTTGGTTCAAATTTTCGTCCAACCAGGTAGTATCTCCAAACCTTCAAGGCATATACTATGGATAACAAATCCAAATCATGCGTCACTTAGTTCTCTTCAGGCCTTCTCAATTTCCTCGAAATCTAAGCAATCACTCGTCCGTCTTGCATCAGTGCATACAAACAAGTCTATGTCCATGTCAGGGACTTTTAGTATTGGTTTTGTTGTCAACAACTCCTTGAGCCTCCGAAATTATTCCGCGCATTTCTCAGTCCAAAGAAACTTCTTGTTCTTCTTCTGCAACTCTGTGATCGGATTTTCTATCTTTGAAAATCCCTCGACGAACCGTCGATAGTATCCTGCTAAAACTATGAAGCTACGCACTTTCGGGACATTCATCGGCACATTCCATTCCATAATAGACTCGACCTTGGCTGGATCCACAACGATGACTTTGTTGGAGATGGCATGCCCTAAGTAGTGAATCTTTGATTGATAAAAAGAGAATTTGGACAACTTCCCATACAATTTTTGCTCTCGCAGACACTGTAGTACCATCGCAAGTGCTCATCATGCTCCTCCATCGTCTGAGAGTAAAGCAAAATATTGTCAATGAACACTTGGACGAAATTTTCCAAGTACTCACTGAACACCCCATTCATCAAACTCATAAATACCCCTGGGGCGTTTGTAAGTCCAAATGGTAAAACAGTAAACTTGTAATGTCCAAACCTCCTCTTAAAGGAGGTCTTAGGGACGTCAGCTTCCTTAATCCGTAACTGGTGGTATCCTAATCGCAAGTTGATCTTCAAGAACACTATCACACCCTTCATTTGATCGAACAGATCATCAATTCTTGGCAACGAATACTGATTCTTGATCCTGGCCTTGTTTAATTGACGATAGTCAATGTAGAGCCTCCACGACCCATCCTTCTTTCGTATGAAAATAAGAGGTGCACTCCACGATGACACACTAGGACGTATCATTCCCAGGTCCAACAACTCCTTCAGTTGCATTTTCAACTCTTGTAACTACGGGGTCGACATCCGATAAAGCGTTCTTTCTATCGGTTAAGTGCCCGGTTTTAGGTCTATGGTAAACTCCAATTCCCTCTCTTGCAGAATCCCAGGTAACTCCTCTGGAAACATGTCTACAAACTCTTTCACCACCAAAAGGTGTTCTAGATCTTTTGCTACTCCCTTCTCCTTTAACACAAGGATCGCATAAAGCTTGCAACCCTTGTGCATGCTTTTTCGAAGTTGCAAGGAAGAGATGAATCTCAGGGAAACTCCCTGGTTCCATCCTACAATCACACGTCTCTATCCCTTGTCATCCACCAAGCTCAACCATTTCGTCTTACAGTTGAGTATTGCTTGATGCGATTCCACCCAAATCAATACCAATCACGACATCATAAGATCCTAGGATCATGACGTACATGTTGGCCCTTGTGACAAACTCTCCTAGGTTAAGGATACATCCCATAACCTTTCCTCCTACCTTTTGCTTGGCTCTCGAAGCCATCTCCACGAAGCTAAACTCATCATGTTCGACTACCTTTACCTTAATTCTTTTTAGCATTGCACCAAAAATGAAACTCTCGGTAGCACCAAGTTCCATAAAAATACTAAGGGTCTGGTCAGCGACGATACCTGTCATATTGAGCACTGTCAACTGATGCTCTACCTAGCGTTTATTCACCACTACATGAATCCTATGGGCCTTGCCCATATCTCCCATGGTAGCGGGTCCAGCTGATCCATATGATCTAGTCCTCTCCACCGAGCAGTTGCATTGGTAGTGTGGATCCCAACACGTCCAACACCCCTTCTTCAGCCTAGTAGTCCTAGTACCTGAAGTAGAAGATGATGGCCCACCGACCTAGAATCCTTGTCTTTTCTACTGAATAGGCCTAAACTGTTTGTGTTGTTGTGGTCGACACTGCTACTAATGTTGTGGTCCCCGATAAGGTGTCCATTGTTGAGGCATTGGTCGTCGAGGTGTAGTGAAAGTGGATCCCCTCTGGAAGCCATGATGTCCTGATGTATGTCTGGATGGTGTCTGATGCTGCTATGCTCCAGATGAAACCTGCCCTGCTGGTCTCCCTGGAGTCCTAGTATGACCCCCGCTGATAAGCTCCTCCTCTGTTATGAGGGCCTTCTGGATGGCATCATGCAAGGCTTGAGGCATCAAAATCCTAACCTTTGCATGTAGGCTATCGTTAACGCCGAACACAAAACTGTTGACCTTAAGTTTCTTAGTGTTAAGGTGCAGAGCATACCGGAGCAGCTCCATAAAATGGGCCTCGTACTCGGGCACTGTACAACCTCCCTTTCATAAGGCATTGAACTCATTGAGCTGACGCTCAATGAATTCCTCTAAAAGGTACCTCTCTCGTAACCGTTCCTCAAACAGTACCCATGACATGTCTTCAACGGCCATGTTTAGTTGCAGTAGGAGCATCTTTCACCATAGAAGAGTGCTCCCCTTCACTTGAAAGACCTCCATGCGGACCTTCATGTTGGAGGTATAATCACGAAGTGTGAAGCACATCGCCATGTTCTCCAACCATGCCTCAGTGGCTGCGTCGTCCGGGGCACCAAAGAACTTCAGAAATTTGACCTTCTCGAGTTCATGGTGAATGCTACCTATACAAGCCAGAGCGCGCGGTGGAACCTCAGCGGGTGTCCGCGCCCGAGCCTCATCTCTATCCAAACAGGTGATCATTGCCTCAAACATGTGCTGAAAAGATCTCATCATTTTGACTACATCACCAACTGTTATCTTCTCCTGTCCGAGAACCTTCTCGTCTCCCTGGGAGTTAGACCCCTCAGGTGTGGATGCTACTAGAGGTGTCGCAGCTCCTCCCCTAGCACCCCGTTGTCTACCTCTGCAACATCCTCTAACCATGATTACCTGCACGAATACAATTCAACTCGATTAGAAAGAATATAATCAATCATATCAATGAAAGTCGTAGCGACCGCAAGTCACGGGGTGAACCAGCTCTGATACCATATGTAACAAACCTCCTGTTTAGTTACAACAATAAGCCTCACCTAACAAGTGCAATTTTTTTTTTTGTGTGTGCGTGTGTAGAAGGGTAATAAGGACATTATACTCGACAAAACATCATGAAGACGAACAAGACACAAGCAACTCATGCAACAAAAACATGAAAACCAAACATAGAAGCTCATCAATCACCTGGAAGCAATGTACGACATTCAACTGACTAGAATAAAAATGACTACCCATCTGTCCTACCCTGAAATGGTTAGGACCTCCAGGACACATAGGCACCACTCAAGCCCAGGTTCCCATCGATTTTGACCATTTAAGGTCTTAGGGCTGGCGACTGTTTTGAGGAACAAGGAGGTGTCTACATTTACCCCCCCCGACAGAAGTAGACCAAGCACACTGAAAGTTTACCAACCAAGTACAAACATTAGTTGTAATGAACAACAATCCTCACCGAGAAGCACAAGCTAAAAATGACCTCATCAACTACCCAACCATTAATCCAAGCTAAATGGTCAATATCTATGATCTAAATTGATGCTAATTACAGATCACTGAACCAGTCTAAGTTTATCATATATTTACAATATGATAGTGGGTCACAATTCAATTTTCGATTACAACTTTATGATAGCATTGAAATCATTTAAAAATTGCAATTAAGTCAACATGTTAATTTAATTTAGCATTAAGAATCGATCTAAATTAAAGGTTTAACAATTTATATACAATGGTACCAATTCATAATATAATTTCTCATGAATTATTAACATAAGTAACATGGTGGAATCATTAAAAGGAATGCTTGTTAAGTCATGAAAACTAACTAAGCCTTTTCTCAAGGTAGCTCCTAAGAGAATCATCAATAAGCAAGGGGGTCCTTGGCATTATTTCCTTGGAATTCCTCTTGAATATGTAAGTAGTAAAAATGCTAACAAAAGTGAGAAGGTTTAATCAATTACTTCTAGGAGAAGTTATTTTTAAGAGAAGGAAATGAGTGCTTAAATTGATTACAAGGTGAGTGGAAAAATTCTAAAGTTAACTTATTGTCCCAACCCTTTTTAACCAAATTTCTCTTAAATAAATAAATCCCTTCTTTAAACAACTAAAACTCACCATTTACGAATCATCCTTTTCAACTGAAAGTACTATTTTGTAAACATTCCTTTTCATCACTAAATTAAATAATAATAAAAAAATCATTCCTTTTTCAACTACTTTTTATAATTAGTAAATGAAGACAGTAATCAGTAACTGCTTATGGTCCATTAATAGGTGAAGATAGTAATTGGTAATTGAAGGCTGTGAGTTAAGATAAAGAAAGTCAAATTCACCAGGAAATTCATGAGGAAAGGTTTAACCTGCGCAGAAGGGAATTATAACCCATATCTTGATTCTTATTTATGGTAGAATAGGTTAATTACAGGGAGCTGAAATCATTGCGCAGCAAAAAAGACGAAGTCTTAAATTTTACAAGTGAGAGATCATGTGCATAAATTGTGTGCCCTTGTGGGTATCAATGAAAGGAGAAGTAATTTTTCTGGTTATAAATGGGGGAATCTTCTCGATATATTTGAGGATCGTAATTATTAATATTGATTCTTATTTAAATGTTTCCCTTTTTTCAAGCACCAGAAAAATGTTAACAGACAGTAGGAAGAAATGTTTTGAAACGAGAGGGCTAACTAGAGAGTAATCTTCTTTAAAAGTACCCTTCTTGGCAGGTTACCTCACTGCCCGCACACATGGAGCCAACTGCTGTAAAATTGAATGACCAACTCCTGTAAAAATTGAATGCATGGCAATTCGTTGTCTAAAGGGGTAAAATCGATACTCTTCACCTCAACAACCACAGTCCCGCCAATTAATAGCTACCGGTCCACCGCTTTTACCCATGTGCATACTTGAATACCATTCACGGTCTGTACAATAGCATTTATAAACACATGGACTGACCTACCTTTACACAACACACCCTACCTTTATAAACGCATGGACTGGTAGGTTGGATATCTTTAAAACTTTGTGGTGTAAATACTGGAAACCATTATAGATGTTGCGGGTAAACCTAGTGAAAATTCCATTAAATTATGTGGCTGCCTCTAGCTATAACACTACTCATTCAAGCCAATATATCGCTATCTGTGTATGCATTTGAACGACTGTGGGTGAGCGTTGTGCGACCAACATTATCATTGGGTAGAAACATGTGTAATATTTACCAATGGAGAAGTTAAATTCGAACCATAAGTAAAGAAAATAAGAGACATGACGTTAAATTCTTTATCCATTCTAGTACCATTCTAATCACAGAGATAAAATTATTCTTTTTTTTTTGTGTTGAAATTACAGGCATGAGAAAAATCACTGCGCAGAAAAATTAACATAGACAGGGATCGTTATAATGTTTTCAATAATTTAAAGCATAGCAATTATAGTTCAAGAAAAGATAAATTCATGGACATAAATAACAAACGTTTTTTTTTTTTGTTCATTTCCGGCATACAAATTATATGGACATGGACAGGGAATGGAATCGTTTTGGCATTCTAGGATACCAACACCATGCCGATTTAAATTTATCCAAGAACAATGTTGCGTTAAAATTGATCCATCCAACTATACATAGTGGTAAAAATAGAACGCAATAACGACGAGATAAAAAAACAAGCCGAGGATGAAGAAAATCTTCGCCAACAAACAAATGGGCATAGTTGGATAATCACATCCAGGCGTAAGGTAACCTTCAGCCAAGGAAAACAACAGAGGTGGAAAACTAATAGGTTTGATGTTCACTTCATCATCCTCACACAAAAAAGTAGGGCATTGAGATTCATAGGTCTTTTAACGCTAAGGCGATGAACGTAGATCAGGCTCTTTGCTGACTTCTTAGGCTAGGACTGACGAGCTAAGGATGAAAGATAAAAACCTCAAGGTCACAATCAACACCACAGGGCAGTCACGACATGCGGGAAACGAAGGTCATGGGAATCAATGAATCAATTAATTAGCTAGGCTATAAAACCTTCAGTCATGAAAGTAGACAACCAGTTAACCTACCCAATAATCAAGCAGATCCATATCATAAATCCTACAACAATCTACCATTCAAACGAAGGAGTGTACCATTGCCTGTTCATCTTCTCCGAGTGTCCTCCCCATGCTCCGTGCAACTCCCGCTTGCTGATCGTTGAGACTTAACCGGTACCTCTCAGCCAATGCTAGGGGTACTCTTCTTCCCCCCTAGCCCTCTGAGATGCAAAGGGGCCACACTCACTATCCAGAGGTTTCATCTAGCTCCCAACTCGCCTCGCAAGGCCGAGCTATCACTCTTCTCTGAGATGGGAATCCCAACTCCCATAAGTAAATCAGTCAAGTCAATATTTCTACAATGTAACATCACGCAAACAGAAGAACCCCCAACCTCCATCACCTCCCTTCATTATATAGAGTTTTGTGGTTCCTTACTTTCCATAAATTCTCTTTTAGTTAAGTTTTTATAATTAATTTCCTAAAAATTCCTCTCCGTACAATTGTCCCCCATCCCCTACATTCCTCCAAAAATTAATTTCTTTAATTAAGTAATTATCTCTATTTCACTCACCTACCTAGAGTTACTCCTAGAATAACTCCTTGGTGTCCCCAAATTCCCTTACATGTTTTAAAGGCTTTACCTATTATGAAATTGCTAATTCAGTTTAAAATTAGAAATCTCTTAATGGTAGATTCTTTACTAAGTTGACTTTCCGCTTTTCCCCTTAAGTTCCCCCTTTTCCCTTTTTATGTTACCTCTTTTCCCTAGTTTCCTATTTTTTTTATTTTCCCTCTTTCCCCTTTTTACTTAGAACTCAAAAAGGCAGGTGTGAAAATTAACCCTTTTTCCCTTTTCTTATTTAATTAGTATACTTTAATTTATTAAGGTAATAAAACAATTAATTTCCTTTTTAAATTTTAATCCAACATATTTTTTCTTTTTTATGAATAAATAAAATTTTGAAGATCATAATTATTATTTAAGTTGTTTTTATTTTTATTATTTTTATCACTATTATTTTTTTTTATAGAAGACAAAATTTTACCACTAGCGTAATTTAGACTTAGGCCTTAAATTTCGTATTGGGCGACATTTAATTAGGGAAATTGTTATAAAAAAAATTTAACATGTTATTTGTCTTAGGGCCATCTAGGTTCGTCCCTCTATCAACAACAACGCGACATGTCGTTCAGGACGTACTAGGTTCTCCAAGGGTGCCATTCGCCTCATTTGTTCCTTTGCGCGACATGCCCTTCAGGATGCACCACGTGCTCCAAGGGTGTCACTCACCTCAATATGTTTCCTTTACGCGACGTGCCCTTCAGGATGCACAACATGCTCCCAGGGTGCCACTCGCCTCTTGACTGACATGGTAGACATCAATAACCCCTGGAGTCAATACTCCGCCAGGTGAACTTGTGGGAGACTAAGGGATTCTAAGGAATAAGGCCCCCGCCTTATTGCAAACCCCTTAAATTCATCATGAGCGACTGTTGTAGTCTTCCCTCATGACATCGTGGGTCCTCTCGAACTAGGTAATCATTAACCTACAGTTCGATCCATAGCGGGAGTGCTAGTAGGTTGTGGAAGGGCTTCTGTCGACACCTCTCGCTCAAAATCTATGGTAGTCATGCGTGACCCCTTTACTCCATATGTGAGTCTGGTCAACAAGCTATCGTCAACTTGCATCATCAACAAATCATGTCAAAACATATCCATATCATACCATCTAATCAGTTGCACTAATATCACAGTAAAAACAATCAAATCATAATGGTACACTCCCTGACTCGATCCAGAGTCCAAGGGTTCCATCGATGCCTCTTCATCCTCGAGGTCCAAAATCTTGCACACTTCATAAACCGAGTCAATAACCCCTATCTATGTCAATGTAGTAAAAAAACATGTCATCAACCCATAACGCCTCGTAATCAAAATCAAAAGTTTTAATAGCATAATAATCCAGATCACTTGCGAGCAAGTGTCCTCAAAGAATAAGTTCGCTCAGTGTGCCAAAGCGGGATGTTACAGTCCATAATCAATTTGAAAATAAAATGACCATTTTCTTACATAGTGATAAACCCTTAATTAATTCACAGTAAGTGATTTTCATAATGCATAGCATCAGGAAATGATCTAAAATGAAAGGTAACAATACTCCCTTTTTCTTACACCGTGTTCCTATATAAATATGCAGAGTTTTAAGCCTACTACTTATCAAGATCAACTCCATTACAAACATTCAAATTTACAATAATTTAGCTATAAATCAATAATAACATACAATCAAATACCATAGCTGATGACGAACAGATCAAAGATGTGCTTCAGTGATGGTGTTGTCATCGACCTTCTGTTGGCTAATCGATGAGACCTCGCCAGTACCTCCCAGACAATGCTATGGATACTCTTCTTCCCCCTTATCCCCTTGAGCTGCAAAGGAGCCACACACACACACAACTAGAACTCCTCTAGCTCCCAGCTCGTCTTACAAGGTAGAGCCACCACTCTCTCCCAAGCTAGGTATCCCAACTCTCACAAGAAAAACCAGTCAAAATTATGCAGCGTAACTTTACTCATACCGAGTCTAATCCATCTCTCAACTCATCCATTTGTTTTATAGAATTTTTCCACACTTGCACAATTAGTTAAATTTTTAATTAAAATAATTTAGAATTTTTTCTCCCCCATACACTTGTCACCCTTTCGCCAATTTTCACAATTAACTTCACATTTTATTTTAATAAAAAATAATTTCCCTAGCCCATCCTAAAAACGCTTCTTAATTCACTCTTATATGTCTCTATTATTCCCTTTATTTCCCTTTATTCCCTTTCTAAAGCTAAGTTGAGTTAAAATAGGAATATTCTGTTAGTTAGACTAGTGTTAACTAGACTATAGATTTATATCTATATGTACCCATTCATTTAGCTCTCTTCCATTTTTACCTTAAATTCCAATTTGGTAATTACTTCCACATATGTGTATTATATCAATCCTTAGATTTATTTTGTTTACCTTGAATTCTTAATTTGATTTACATCATCCCCTCATATTTAATTTGAAAATTTATTTTTGGTCTTCTTACTAAATTAGACTTAGGCTTAATTAAATTTTTAATTGCAAAGGCTTAGACTCTTATAGGGATTCTAAAATTAATAATTTTCATCCTTAATTTCCAATCCAGTTTCATTGACTCAATTTTTAATGGCGTGACATTCCCTTCAAGATGCACTCCATGCTCCAAGTGTGCCACTCGCTTTTGATTCAATTTATGATTACGCAAGGTGCCCTTCAAGACACACTATGTGCTCCAAGGGTGCCACTCTCCTTTGACTGGTTTTGGTAGTTGTCTAACCCCTCGAGTTAGCACTCAATTCGAGAGAATTTTGAGAGACTAAGGGATTCGAAGGAATAAGGACCCTTCATGAGCTACTGCCTTAGTCTTCCCTCACAACATCGTGGACCTCTCGAACTAGGTAATCATTAACCTACAATTTGATTCATGGAGGGAGTGCTAGTAGGTTGTGTCATGGCATGGCCCCTTTACTCCCTCGGTATTTGGTTTATGTGCATGGCCCTTTTACTCCTTATGTGATTCAGATTAGCAATCAATAATCAACCTACATCCATCAACGAAATAGTGTCAATTGTCTATAAACAACATCATAATATAATCGATAATATGTCACATATGCATAAATGAAATAATCAAACCAATACAATCCACTCGCTGACTCAATATGGATGCCAAGGAGAACCAATAATGCCATCGACATCCTCAATATGCCAAGTGTACTGGACACTTAGGGGAAAATAGTCAATAGCATATGTCAATACATAGATATCAAACAACATAAATCATAATCCATCAACATCATCATAAGAATCCATAAGCGAAACAGATAACCATATACTATAACCATATCACTTGCAACAAATGTCCTCAAAGAATAAGTCAATATCATGTGCTCGCATGAGTAAGATGTTACAACAATTCATTATAATTTTGGATTTTTAAATCTTAGAAATTAAGAATAGTGTGTTTCATCTTGAAGAGTAAGTATCATTACTAAATAAAAAATTCAATTTTTTTAGAGTTCAAATATAAACAAACTCTAATGAAGATACATTGTTAAAGTACCAATATTGTAATATTTCAAATTTCATTCTTTACAGTCCAAATATTTGAAAACTCTAAGGAAGATGCATTCAAAGAGCTTAAACTAGTTATTCTTGGATAAATAAAATCAAGTTTCATTTTCATGTATGAGACAATAGTTAAACATCAAATGGCCAAACCAACTTTGTGACATCCTCCTTCGTTACAACAAAAACTCTGATAACAGGTGCAATTTTTTTTTGTTTTTAAAAGTGTGTGCGCACGTGTAAAAAGGAAACAGACACACTCGACTCTACTTCGCCCCCTGATGAATAACAAGACGCAACCATGATGATCACAAAAAGAAGATGTAAGGCGCCCAACAAGTAACTGCAAGCATTAAACGACCATAGACATAAGGCGCACAACAAGTAACTGAAAGCATTAAATAACCATAGACATAAGGCGCACAACAAGTAACTGCAAGCATTAAACGACATACTGTGTTATGTACAATACGAACACAGATGGAAGAATCCATAGTAGTATATTTTACTATTTTTTCACAGGAAAGCAGGGCGTTTAATCTTAGTTCTCTGCTTCGTAGAGAGAGAATGTCAGATAGGCTCCTGGCCGACTACTCAGGCATAAATTAGTAATCTCTATCAGGAGGCCACAGTGGCGGGAACTCTGCCTTTAAAGAGCCCATGACTACTGATATGAACTTAGAGGTGTGTCGCAAGAGTGGAAACCCTGCCTTTACAGGGCCCAAGACTCTTGATACGGCACTGGATTCTTTACACAGAAAAATAATCACACACACAGACTTATATACAGAGCGACTAGCTTTATCATATCGAAGAGTCTGATATCATACAACTGTGAGTTTGGACAACTTCAATTATAGTACTAACCCTGAATTTAATTAACGATCTCAATACATCGTATATGTTACATCTACCATAAAATTACAATAACATTATCTTAACAACCTCACATCTTATGTTATAATAACCTTGCAACGAAAACATCAATCACCAATAACATTACTGCTTATATGATACCAATGCAATGAAGTTACAATAACTTTACCATAAAATAAATCAACATTACTTTTATATTTCCATAACCTTGCCAATGAATTAATAATAAAAAGAAGTCATTACCGTAGCATTTAACATGAAGCATTACATTACATGATTCTTCCATTGCGTGCAAGTCTCATTCATCAGGAAACATGTCATTCAATTCTTAAATAATCATGGGCATGAGAATAAGTAAGTTTAAGCCATCATTAGAAATAACTTTATAAAAACTAAATATCTAGATCCACCATCTACTACCTAAATCCTCAATGTGTAAAAACTAAATCTATGTCAATCATTCACTACATACTAACCACTGCTCAAGTAGCGATAACTAAAACCATTGGTATTGCATCCATAACTCCATAAGGTGCCATCTAAAACAACACTAAATATACATCAATAAGCCAGTCGAAACTTCGCCAAGGTTAACATGTAAGTAACATCAACAAATTTCCACTAACCCCACTAGATATACTCTAGCATGCAAAGTTTTTTTTTTTTACACATCTATCAAATTTGTATTTCTGGAATGACAAATAAATTTGGAGTGCCCAATTTAGTTTTCATAATACTATAAATCATACGACGAACAAGGGAATTTGATAGTGGATCATAAGAAATTAAATATTTAAATAAAACAATGCATTTTTGTTGTGACTACTTATGCAATGATTCAATAATACAAATCCAAATGGTATAATAGTTTGGATGAGACTCATCAAAGTCAACTCTGGATTTTCCAAACTTCATTGACGGTGGATTTTAAATATCATATGAAAATCTAAACTTAAGAATTGACAAAATTGACAGCAACAATGAACAACAGAAAGCAGGGTCTCTACATTTTGATTAGCAACAAATCATAGCAAATTATGATATCCGACTTTGCAAAAATATAAGGCAACGGATAAGTAAACTTATGAGCTCTAAATTTATAAACAAATTTGACAGCGAACACTTGAATTTTCTGAATTCTGGGTTGTAATTTAAAATGGCAGTGAATGCATAAATTTTTTGAATTTTGAGCTCTAAATTGAAATGGCAGTGAATACATAAATTTTCTGAGTTCTGAGTTGTAATTTAAAATTGCAGCCAACAATTAAATTCTAAATTTCTTCTCGGAAAATGAAATTGCTCTTAACAATAAAGTCGATTGCCCATTATGCCAAAATTGAATTCTCAGATCTAATTTACAAAAACGAAATGCCCATACATCTATTGCCAGAACGAATTCTCAGATCTAAATTTACAAAATGAAAATGCCCAATACATCTATTGCCAGAACGAATTGCCAAAAGGAAAACAAAGTATAAAAGGGCATACAATCACTCCAACTTACACATGGAAGCCAATGGACGATGTGACAAGCACCCGGTCATATAAAAACACCCAAAATCATATAAAAACGCCCACATTAATTAAAAATGCCCACTGTAATACATAAACTCCCACAGTGATATAAAATTCCCACGGTAATATACAAAATGCCCACAGTCATATAAAAACGCCCCCATTTATATAAAAATGCCCACTGTACAGTATAAATGCCCACAGTGAAATAAAATGCCCACGGTAATATATAAAATGCCCAAAGTCATATAAAAATGCCCACTGTCATATATAATACGCCCACAGTGATATAAAACGCCCCCATTCATAGTAAAAACACCCACTGAAATATAAAAACGCCCCTGTACTATATAATACAGCCACAATGATGTAAAAACGCCCACGACAATGTAAAAACGCCATGGCTGAATGGTTAAAACACCCACTGTGAAATTAAATGTCCACCGAAATGTAAAAACACCATGGCTGAATGGTTAAAACGCCCACTGTGAAATTAAATGGCCACAGAAATGTAAATACACCCACAGAAATGTAAAAACGTCCTTACACTAGCAGTGAAATAACGCAGGGTACTGTGCCACCACAAAAATTAGAAGACAAGAAAATCACAGGTCATAAAGATTTCCAGTGCAGAGATAGTTTTATCTCTTTCAAGCAAAAAAAAAATGCAGACAACAAAAACGTAAGGCACAGTGGGAGATCACAAAGATCCAAGGATGGTTGGCAATGCTGAGATCATGAATTCTTTTTATCTAATATTGACATGCAACAGCAGAGTAAGAAGTAATATTTTTATGACTGTCCCACAATTACAATCGCCGAAGAGCAAGGCAAGAAACCAATTAATCCAACAAGAACCCAAGCCGTTTGAAGTTAAGTATTTTTCATCTCACACTTCCAATACAAAAATGTTGATAACAATAAGAGAGGGCTAACGTCCTAATACCTTCTATCATGCAAATGAAAAACATATCATTGCCTTAAATCTCACCTCAAATGATGACCCCGCGCTCTGTGCCACTCCTGCTCCGCGCCGCTCCCGCTCGCCGACTGTCGAGACTACATTGGTACCTCCCAGCCAATCGCTATGGGTACTCTGCTTCCCCCTTAGCCCCCTGAGCCACAAAGGGGCCACACACTATCCAAATGGTATGTCTAGCTTCCCATCTCACCTCGCAAGGTCGAGCTACTACTCCTATCCGAGCTGGAAAATCCCAACTCCTCACAAGCAATCAATCAAGTCACAAATCCGGAAGCGTAACATTATGCTAATAGCCCATCCCTTTCTTCCTCCTCTTCCCTTTCTTTTATAGAGTTTTTCCAACCTCCAACTTTCCCTAAATCACATTTTAATTAAGTTTTAATAAAAATATTATAAATATTCTCCTTCGCACAAGTGTCATCCATCCCCCTCTTTATTCAAATAATTATTTTCTTTAAACTATTAAATTACTCATTTCCCTCACCCACCTAAAGTTACTCCTAAATTTCCTCCTAGGTGTTCCTAGATCCCCTTACATGTTTTAAATAATTTCCCTAAAAATGAAGTTGCTAAATTAGCTCAAATTAGAAGGTTCTTAATTGCAGATTCCTTACTATGTTGACCTCGCTTTTTACCATAAGTTCCCAACTTTCCTTWATTATGTTTCCTCCATTACTTAGTTTCCTAATTCTTATTATTCCCTTCTTTCCCCTTTTTATTAGAGCCAAAATGGTAGTTGCGCTATTTACTCTTTTCCCTTTATTATTAATTTAAAATCTTTTTATACTTCCACAAGTTAATAATTTATTTCCTCTTTACAAATTTAAAACCACGGATTTTAATTAAATTATTCCTCTCTTCATTTTAACCTCTAAATTTAAGAAGACTAAAACTATTACTTAAGTGGGTTTTAGTTTATATCTTTATTTTTATTTTTCTAGAGTCTTTTTCTTAAGGCTAAACAAAATTTTACCCTAGAGAAGTTTTAGACTTAGGTTTAGATTCTGAACTAGGCGACAATTATTTAGGGAAGTCATTTTAATAATTTCTTAAGGTGTTAAATGTCTTAGGGCTATCTAGGTTTGTTCCTTCCTCAACATCAATGCGATGTGCCCTTCAGGACGCACCACATTCTCCAAGGGTGCCACTCGCCCCGGTTGTTTCTCTTGCGCGACGTGCCCTTTAGGATGCACCACATGCTCCAAGGGTGCCACTCGCTAACTTGTGTTTTTTTCGTGCGATGTGCCCTTCAGGATGCACCACATGCTCCAAGGGTGCCACTCTCCGACTTGTGTTTTTTTTGCATGACGTGCCCTTCAGGATGCACCACGTGCTCCAAGGGTGCCACTCGCCAACTTGACTGATTGGTAGACATCTATAACCCCTGGAGTCAACACTCCGCTAGATGAACTTGTGGGAGACTAAGGGCTCTAAGGAATAAGGCCCTCATGGAATCGTGCATCCTCTCGAACTAGGTAATTGTTAACCTACAGTTCGAGCCACAGAGGGAGTGATAGTAGGCTGTGGCAGGGCTGTTATCCACACCTCTCCCTCAACCTCTATGGAAATCATGTGTGACCCTTTTACTCCATATGTGAGTCTGGTCGACAAGCTATCGTCAGCTTGCATCATCAACAATCATGTCAGAACATGTCAACATCATATCATCAAATCAATTAAATATCATGGTAAATAAATCAACCCAAATAACACACTCCCTGACTCAATCCGGAGTCCAAGGGGTTCCATCGATGCCTCTGCATCCTCAAGGTCCAAAACCCTACACACTCATTAAAACTGCGTCAATATCACCTGTCTACGTCAAAGCAGTAAAACATCATGTCATCTATCATAACACATCATAATCAAAGATAAAGGTTTTAACATCATAAAAGTCCAGATCACTTGCGAGCAAGTGTCCTCAAAGAATAAGTTTTCTCAGTGCGCCAGAGTGGGATGTTACATACACCCCCTCTTGGTCTAAACCTCATCCCGAAGTTTCTCAGTATAAATGTCGAAATAAAAGTACCACAGCATCATAGGTCTATCTATCAAACAAAAATGGAAACTGCTGGCGCATATCATATGCGTCCTCCCAGGTCGCCGAGTGTAGACTATAACTGTCCCACTGGACCTTGACCTGATCTACTATTCGACGTCATAACTGTCGAATGCGATGATCTAATATGCGGACCGGATCAGACGTGAGCGCTCCCTCGTTCGATACATGCAAGGAACTCATGTCAATCACGTGTGTAGGATCACTAATATAACGTCTCAAAACAAATACATGAAAAACATCGTGCATACGCCTCAAAGAATCAGGCAAGGCTAGTCGATAGGCCACGGGCCCCTTTCTCTCCACAATCTCGAAAGGTCCCATGAACCTAGGAGAGAGTTTAGCTCCCTTTCCAAAATTAATCGAACTCTTATGCGGTTTAACTCGCAAGAAGACTTGATCGTCGACCTCATAACTACGGTCGACTCGGTGCGCATTGGCATAACTCTTCTGTCGATCCTGCACTTCTTTAATCGTTTGTCTTATGGTTTTCATTTTCTCTTCCATTTATTGGATCACTTCCGGTCCCACCAGGACCCTATCCTCAAGCCGATCCCAACTCAAGGGTGTCTGACACGATCACTCATAAAGAAAATCAAAAGGCACCATCTTAATGGTGCTCTGGTAACTGTTGTTGTAAGCAAACTCTACTAGAGGCAAGAATTCGTCCCAATGCTTTTGTTAGTCCATCACGTACATGCGCAACATGTCTTACAAGGTTTGGTTCGTTCGTTCTCTCTATCCGTTCGTATCTGGGTGATACGCAGTACTAAAGTTAAGTTGGGTCCCCAAGGCCTCTTGGAAACTCGTCCAAAATTGTCTAGTAAACACCGATCCTCGATCGGATATAATCTTCTTAGGCACGCCATGTATCCTCACAATCTCACTGATGAAAACTCTCGCTATGTTAGGTGCCTTATATGTCGTACGCACAGGAATAAAGTGAGAAATCTTCGTCAGAGTGTCTACTACTGCAAAAATCGAGTCATGTCTCCTTGCCGTCAGTGGAAATCCAACAATAAAATCCATCGAAATAACTTCCCATTTCGATTCTGGAATGGCATGTGGTTGAAGTAATCCTGTCGAGTGTCTATGTTCAGCCTTTACCTGCTGACACTCTAGACATGTAGCCACAAAGTTGACTATGTCGGCCTTCATTCCCTTCCAGAAGAATAAGGGTTTAAGGTCTACCCTCATCTTTGTGACTCCTGGGTGAGCCATGTAAACTGCTCTATGAGCCTCGCTCAGGATCAACATCCTCATCTCGTTGTTTGGTGGTATGTAAATCTGAACTCTAAACCTCAATAACCCATCGCTATAAAAATAAAATCCCTCATATCGTGGTACCATCATTGTGTTTTGTCCGAAAAAACCCTCGACCTTTATGTACCATTCGTCGTCACGCTGTAAAGTGAGAATTTTCTCACGTAAGTTCGTCTGAACAGGAAACACTGAGAAGATGCATGGTCTCTGACTCAAAGCATCAGCCACTCGGTTCACTGTTCCTTTTATGTAAGTAATCTCGAAGTCATACTCGCTAAGAAATTCTGACCAACGTCGTTGTCACGCGTTCAGGTCGCTTTGCGTAAAAATGTGTTGTAGTCTGCAATGATCAGTCCTTAATTCAAATTTTTGTCCAATAAGGTAGTGTCTCCAAACCTTCAAGGCATATACGATCGCTAATAACTCCAAATTGTGCGTCACATAGTTCTCCTCATGCCTTCTCAGTTTCCTCGAAACGTAAGCAATCACACATCCGTCTTGCATCAAGACTCCGCCTAAACCTTCCTTGGATGCGTAAGTCCATACCAAGAAGTCTGCATCCATGTCAGGGACCTTTAGTATCAGCGCTGTTGTCAACAACTCTTTAAGCCTCAGAAATTCTTCCGCGCATTTCTCGGTCCAAACAAACTTCTTGTTTTTCTTCTGAAATTTCGTGAGCGGATTTGCTATCTTCAAAAATCCCTCGACAAACCGTCGATAGTTTCCTGCTAAACCCATAAAACTACGCACTTCTGTGAGATTCGTCGACGCAGGCCATTCCATAATAGCCTCAACCTTGGCTGGATCCACGACGATACCTTCGCCGGAGATGACATGCCCTAAGTAGTGAATCCTCGATTGATAAAAAGAGCATTTGGACAACTTCCCATACAATTTTTGCTCTCGTAGACACTGTAGTACCAAGCGCAAGTGCTCATCATGCTCCTTCGTCATCCGAGAGTAGATCAAGATATCGTTAATGAATACTTGGACGAACTTGTCCAAGTACTCGTGGAACACCCCGTTCATCAAACTCATGAATACCCCTGGGGCGTTTGTCAGTCCAAATGGTAAAACAGTAAAGTCATAATGTCCAAATCTCATCTTAAAGGCGGTCTTAGGGATGTCATCCTCCTTGATCCGTAACTGGTGATACCCTGATCGCAAATCGATCTTGGAGAACACCGTCGCACCCTTCATTTGATCGAACAGATCATCAATTCTTGGTAAGGGATATTGATTCTTGATCATAGCCTTGTTTAGTTGACGGTAGTCAATGCAAAGCCTCCATGATCTATCCTTCTTTTGTATGAAAATAACTGGTGCACCCCATGGTGACACACTAGGGCGTATCAGTCCCAGGTCCAACAACTCCTTCAGTTGCATTTTTAGCTCTTGCAACTCCGGGATGACATCTGATAAGGCGTTCTTGCTATCGGTTCGGTCCCCAGTTTCAGGTCTATGGTAAACTCCAGTTCCCTTTCCGACGGCATCCCAGGCAACTCCTCTGGAAATACATCCGCAAACTCCTTCACCACCGGAAGGTGTTCTAGACATTCCGCTACTCCCTTTTCGTTTAGCATGAGGATCACATAAATATTGCACCCCTTGCGCATACTCTTCCGTAACTGTAAGGAAGATACAAACATCATGGATACTCCCTAGTTCCGTCCTACAATCACATGTCTCTGTCCTTCATCATCGACCAAGCTCAACCATTTCATCTTATAATTGAGTATCACCTCATGCGATTCCAACCAATCCATACCAATCACGACGTCATAAGATCCTAAGATTGTGATGTACAAGTTGACCCTCATGACAAACTCTCCCAGGTTAAGGGCACAGCCCGTAACCTTTCCTCTAACCTTCTGTTTGGCTCCTGAAGCCATATCTACGAAGCTAAAATCATCCTGTTCGACTGCCTTTACATTAATCCTTTTTAGTGCTGCACCAGAAATGAAACTCTCAGTAGCACCTGGGTCTATCAAAATACTAAGGGTCTGGTCAGCGACAGTACCTGTCGTCTCGAACATAGTCGACTGGTGCTCTGCTTGGTGGTTATTCACTGCTGCATGAATTCGATGGGCCTTGCCCATATCTCCCACGGTAGTGGTTCTGACTGATCCAGACACTCTGGTCCTCTCCACAGGACAATCGCGCTGGTATTGTGGCTCCCCACACGTCCAACACCCCTTCTTCGGCCCAGTAGTCCTGGTACCCGAAGTAGAAGATGACAGCCCACCAGCTTGGAACTCAGGTCTGTTTTGCTGAACAGGCCTAAATTGCTGCTGCTGCGGGCGACGTTGTTGCTGATGCTGTGGTCCCCGATAAGGTGCCTGCTGCAGAAGTGACAGTTTTCGGGGTGTAGTGAAAGTGGATCCTCTCTAGAAGCCACGATATCCCGACGTATGTCTCGCTGGTGTCTGATGCTGTGGTGTACCAGATGAACTCTGCCCTGGTGGTCTCGCTGGAGTCCTGGTTTGACCTCCGCTGATAAGATCCTCCTCTGTTATGAGGGCCTTTTGGATAGCGTCGTGCAAGGTTTGAGGCATCAAGATCCTAACCTTTGTACGCAGGCTGCCGTTAAGGCTAAACACAAACCTGTTGACCTTGATCTTCTCAGTGTTAAGGTGCAGAGCATACCAGAGCAACTCCATAAAACTTGCCTCGTACTCGGGCACCATACGACCTCCCTATCGTAATGCACTGAACTCATTGAGCTGACGCTCAATAAATTCCTCTAAAAGGTACCTCTCTCGAAACCGTTCCTTGAACAGTTCCCATGACACATCTTCAACGACCATGTTCAGTTGTGGCAGGAGCGTCTTCCACCATAGAAGAGCGCTCCCCTTCAGTTGAAAGACCTCCATGCGGACCTTCATGTTGGAGGTATAATCGCGAAGTGCAAAGCACATCTCCATATTCTCCAACCATGCCTCAGCGGCGGCGCCATCCGGGGCACCCAAGAACTTGGGAAATTTAACCTTCTCGAGTTCATGGTGAATGCTACTTGTAACAACCAGTGTGCGTGGCGGAACCTTAGCGGGTGTCGACGCCCTGGCCTCATCTCTGTCCAATCGGTTGATCAGTGCCTTGGACATGCGCTGAAAAGATCTCATCATCCCAACAACATCGCCAACTACTATCTTCTCCTATCCGAGAACTGGCTCGCCTCCCTGGGGGTTAGACCCCTCAGGCGTGGATGCTACTGGAGGTGTCATGTCTCCTCCCCTAGCACCCCGTCGTCTGCCTCAGCAGCGTCCTCTAACCATGATTACCTGCACGCACTCAATCAACTCGATCAGGAACAGTATAATTAAAGCTAATCATGTCAATGAAAGCTGTAGTGAATCCCAAGTCGGGGGGTCGAACCCGCTCTGATACCATATGTGACATCCTCCTTCGTTATGACAACAAATCTGATAACAAGTGCAAAAAAATTTTGTTTTTAAAAGTGTGTGCGCGCCTGTAAAAAGGAAACAGACACACTCGACTCTACTTCACCACTCGACGACTAACAAGATGCAACCACGATGATCACAACAAGAAGACGTAAGGATCCCAACAAGTAACTGCAAGCATTAAATGACCATAGACATAAGGCGCACAACAAGTAATTGCAAGCATTAAACGACCATAGACATAAGGTGCACAACAAGTAACTACAAGCATTAAATGACATACTGTGTTATGTACAATATGAACACATATGGAAGAATCCATAGTAGTAGATTTTACTATTTCTGCATAGGAAAGCAGGGCATTTAATCTTAGTTCTCTACTCCGGAGAGAGAGAATGTCAGATAGGCTCCTGGCCGACTGCTCAGACAGAAACTAGAAATCTCTGTCAGGAGGTCGCAGTGGTGGGAACTCTACCTTTAAAGATCCCGTGACTACTGATACGACCTTAGAGGTGTGTCGCAAGAGTGGAAACCCTTCCTTTAAAGGGCCCAAGACTCTTGATACGGCATTGGATTCTTTACACAGAAAAATAATCACACACACAGACTTATATACAGAGCGACTAGCTTTATCAGATCGAAGAGTCTGATATAATACAACTGTGAGTTTGGACAACTCCAATTATAGTACTAAAACTGAAATTAATTAATGATCTCAATACATCCTATATGTTACATATACCATAAAATTACAATAACATTATATTAACAACCTCACATCTTATGTTATAATAACCTTGCAACTAAAACATCAATCACCAATCACATTACTCCTTATATGCTACCAATGCAATGAAGTTACAATAACTTTACCATAAAATAAATCAACATTACTTTTATATTACCATAACCTTGCCAATGAATTAATAATAAAAAGAAATCATTATCGTAGCATTTAACATGAAGCATTACATTACATGATTCTTCCATTGTGCGCAAGTCTCATTCATCAGGAAACATGTCATTCAATTCTTAAATAATCATGGGCGCGAGAATAAGTAAGTTTAAGCCATCATTAGAAATAACTTTATAAAAACTAAATATCTAGGTCCACCATCTACTACCTAAATCCTCAATGTGTAAAAACTAAATCTATGTCAATTATTCACTACATACTAACCACTGCTCAAGTAGCGATAACTAAAACCATCGGTATTGCATACATAAGGCCATAAGGTTCCATCTAAAACAACACTAAATATACATCAATAATCCAGCCGAAACTTCACCAAGGTTAACATGTAAGTAACATCAACAAATTTCCACTGACCCCACTAGATATACTCTAGCATGCACAGTTTTTTTTTTTTACACATCTATCAAATTTGTATTTCTGGAATGACAAATAAATTTGCAGTGCCCAATTTAGTTTTCATAATACTATAAATCATACGACGAACAAGGGAATTCAATCTAAATTCAACTAACACACAACAATCATAATGATTTCAACTTGGATTTGTAGAAATTTGATAGTGGATCATAAGAAATTAAATATTTAAATAAAACAATGCATTTTTGTTGTGACTACTTATGCAATGATTCAATAATAAAAATTCAAATGGTATAATAGTTTGGATGAGACTCATCAAAGTCAACTCCAGATTTTCCAAACTTCATTGATGGTAGATTTTAAATATCATACGAAAATCTAAACTTAAGAATTGACAAAATTGACAGCAACAATGAATAACAAAAAGCAGGGTCTCTACATTTTGATTAGCAACAAATCATAGAAAATTATGATATCCGACTTTGCAAAAATATAAGGCAACGGATAAGTAAACTTCTGATCTCTAAATTTATAAACAAATTTGGCAGCGAACACTTGAATTTTCTGAATTCTGGGTTGTAATTTAAAATGGCAGTGAATGCATAAATTTTCTGAATTCTGAGCTGTAAATTGAAATGGCAACGATTACATAAATTTTCTGAATTCTGGGTTGTAATTTAAATGGCAGCCAACAATTAAATTCTAAATTTCTGCTCGGAAAATGAAATTGCTCTTAACAATAAACTCGATTGCCCATTATGCCAAAATTGAATTCTCAGATCTAATTTACAAAAACGAAATGCCCATACATCTATTTCCAGAACGAATTCTCAGATCTAAATTTACAAAACGAAAATGCCCAATACATCTATTGCTAGAACGAATTTCCAGAAGGAAAACAAAATATAAAAGGGCATACCATCACTCCAACTTACACATGGAAGCCAACGGATGAGGTGACAAGCATCCAGTCATATAAAAACACCCACAGTCATATAAAAATGCCCACTGTAATACATAAACACCCATAGTGATATAAAATGCCCACAATAATATATAAAATGCCCACAGTCATATAAAAACGCCCCCATTTATATAAAAACGCCCACTGTACAGTATAAACGCCCACAGTGAAATAAAATGCCCACGGTAATATATAAAATTCCCATAGTCATATAAAAACGCCCACTGTCATATATAATATGCCCATAGTGATATAAAACGCCCCCATTCATAGTAAAAACGCCCACTGAAATATAAAATCTTCCCTGTACTATATAATACAGCCACAGTGATGTAAAAACGCCCACGGCAATGTAAAAAGGCCATGGTTGAATGGTTAAAATGCCCACTATGAAATTAAACACCCACTGTGAAATTAAATGCCCACTGAAATGTAAAAATGCCATGGATGAATGGTTAAAACGCCCATTGTGAAATTAAACTCCCACAGAAATGTAAATACACCCACAGAAATGTAAAAACGCCATTACACAAGCAGTGAAATAAAGCAGGGTACCTTGCCACCACAAAAATCAGAAGACAAGAAAATCCCAGGTCATAAATATTTCCAGCGCAGAGATAGTTTTATCTCTTTCAAGCAAAAAAAAAAACGCAGACAACAAAAACGCAAGGCACAGCGGGAGATGACCTTCTATCATGCAAATGAAAAACATATCATTGCCTTAACTCTCGCCTCGAATGATGACTCCGCGCTCCATGCCGCTCTTGCTCTGCGCCGCTCCCGCTCGCCGACCGTCGAGACTACACCGGTACCTCCCAGCCAATCGCTAGGGGTACTCTGTTTCCCCCTTAGCCCACAGAGCCACAAAGGGGCAACACACTATCTAGATGGTATGCCTCTCTTCCCAGCTCGCCTCACAAGGCCGAGCTACCACTCCTATCCGAGCTGGAAAATCCCAACTCCTCACAAGCAATCAGTCAAGTCACAAATCCGGTAGCGTAACGTTACGCTAACAGCCCATCCCTTTCTTCCTCCTCTTCCCTTTATTTTA